>JXSR01S000558.1:51084-83272 GCA_000969725.1 Ophiothrix spiculata | reverse complement strand
TAACTCAAAAAGCGCCGATTTTTTCGGACAAAATCTTTAATATCTCCGGAACCGCTTGACCTACAAATGTGATCTTGGTGTCATTTTACTTTGGAAACAGAGTGCAATTCGAATGTGTCATGAAAACAAATTGAATAGGAACTTAAAGTTTCTCGTTGATATCCCTAATTATAAGGGCAAAGAAGTGGTAAACGAGGTAAAAGAGGACGTTTTAGTTCAAGAAGATGATAGAGGGGATGGTAATGGGGTCTTGGGGCGTGGGGTAGAAAGTTGAAATTAATTATATCAATTGTTAACAAGAGGGGGGTTTTAATCAATTTAATCAATCTTAAAATTACTCAAATAACAAAATTGAGATTCATATTTGTTTCATCAGGTTAAGCAATGTTAAATACAATGCTCTTTAGCTTTATTTTATGCACAGGACACACTTTACTGAATATAAATACTACAAGCTGCAAATAAATCCTAAATTTGTTACACCCTTTGTAACAAATAAGCTTTCAGGATATATATACTTATATGCACTTAAGATGCATATTTTTGGAAATCCGGAGGGTTTTATATAAGAAGAGGCTATATTTTACTAAAACACACATGTAACGCGTTTGGGTCCCAACTTAAAAAATGAGACCTTAAAAGTATTATTCTATACACAAACAATCGTACAATAACTCTATATCAAAATTATTTTAACTAAAATAGTCTGTGCATGCTAATTTCTCCAATACTTGAGATATGAATTATATTATAAAAATCTTTGTATCCCTATTGTACATAATCGTTTTTCTTTCATCATTGTGTTCAGATTGTAATCTTTATTCTAATGTATTATTTGTCACAGGGGTATGTATATCTCCATTTAGCCACGTATCCCCATGAATCAGCAATAACTGCCAAATTTGACTTTCTACTGTCTTTTTTTTAATTGTTAAGGTAGAACAGCAGTTCTACATAACATATCAATACAAATCAAGGAGCTTCACATTTGTTTCGTCCCTTAAAACACCCTTTGAAAGTATTATTTTTACCGTTAGTGTGTCTGTTGATCATCTCTTTTTGGTACAAAAACAGGAGTAGCCGACGATAAAGCATTGTGGTGGAAGACTACCGCAAATTGGCTAAAAACATTTGCCCGTCGGTTAGACAGATATCGTATTGATACCATTAAAATAGTGCAGCCCCTATGCACGCAGCATAATTGTATATTTTAATCATAAAAACAGGGTGTACGGTTTACAATTCTGACAATCAGTCACGTTCCACACACTGTATGGTCTCAGATGAGGCAGAGTAAAGTGACTATACAACGTCTTTATTTTAGAGTCAAAAGGCTGATTTTAATCCAAACAGGTACCGCATTAAATGTCACGAATGCCACATATTTTATTTTATTGTTCAGCAATGTCTTTTAATGTTACTTCAAAAGTTGAATAAATTGTTTCAAGTATACCAGTGCAGTTCATCAAATACAAGGCTTTCTAGATTAAAAACACTGTTCAAATCCTCCGTTCTTCTTCAAGTACACTAGCAAACAAAGTTTCATATCCGTCTCACTTCTATAACTACCAGAGATCACATTTGTAAGTAGGTTTGTCAAGAAACAGCACTAGGCATCTCGAAATGTGGTTACATCCCAACATACCTGAAACTTGTGAAAGTAATCAATTGTTAAAAAGTTTTAAAAAAATCAAATTGCTAAAATGGGGGGCCAACCAGGTGACAAATATAAAGCTCCTCTAATTATTGCCAATCACAAGTAGATGACATTATTTTGGCCTTCAATAATTTGGAAATTTAGAGGGGGAGAAAGAGAGTGAGAGAGAGATAGAGGGAGAGAGAGAGAGAGAAGTACTATAATTTCAATTAGTTCATAACGATTAAGTTACGGTCAGTGTATTTGTCCGAACTGTACTAGATAGCACCCGATCGATTTTTGGATAGCATCACAATCGCAAACAGGGACAATATTGCGAGTGTTTATTGAACCAACAGTATAGTCGTCCTGTTTGAAATTTGAGCAGACTGCACTTAAATGCACTCGGCTTTAATAATAACTTTTCCAGACCATTTTCTGCTTCTGTCGATTTTAAATTTTTGTTCAAGTATTCAACTAAAATCATGAATTTAATTTCATGTTAAACAATTTGGCCAGTTTGATTCACACGTAAACAAATCATTGTTCAGTAAGATGGCCTTATTTTAAGAAATCCATTACTTTGTCTGTCCGTATCTCTCTAGGTAACTTGAAAATATAAACCAAATTCTACAATACTATAAGACAATTATAGGCAAGTACAGATATGATATGTTTTGTTTTCCATTGCCATACCATACGTTTTTCAGTTTATATAAAAGTGAATAGAACCACAAAGAAATGCATTAATGGTGATCTTTTTGCATTTTGTAGTGACGCGTAAACAGATAGGAGCAGATAAAAATCATAAATAATAATTTATGCAATGAAACTTTTTTTACTTATTAAGGCAATCCTGACACTATTTCCTTACTAACAAGAACAATCGCGATAAATTATTACAAAGAAAGAGGTGTCAAATGGTGAAAGAATCAAAACAATGCTAAAGTGTAATAACAGACGTGTTCCTAATGCGTTTTTTTTTTTCGCCTGATGTTTTTTTATTCTTGTCTTTTTCAAGGTTTGGTTGTTTTTATGCGATTTTAATTATTTAAATATGTGTTATTGTTACTGAAATAACTAAATTTCTTCAACGTCTGAATGTGTTGTGTAACAATGTCCATTCGCAGCACTGTCCATACGCATCAATAAAGTATCTAATGAAACTTATTTTACGTTTATAGGGTACGATGTTCTCCTCTCTAATGCACTTAGCGCATTTTGCTCTCTCTTTTTCTTTTCTTTCCCTTTTTCAGAATGTTCATTTTTGCGTCAGAACATTTTTAAGGCAAATTTGTTATCTGCAGAAAGTTATCATTGTGGTTGAGTGTGACCACTTTGATCGTTTTTAATATATATTTATAAAATACTGTAATCACTACTGAAGAAAACAGTCAGCTGCTTCAGACGTCTCTGATTTATACATTTCAAATGTCTTACATCCTGTCATTTCTTTTAAATTGTATGATTATCCTTGCAACTGTCACTCCATTTTTACATGTACCAGGCTATTTGCTTAGATTACATCGCCAGATATCTTCAATTCCATCGTTAATTATCTCTTTCTCAATACGACGCTTTTAAAAGATTACTCTTACAAAGTCCCCTAATACTTTTGTGACAAATAGATATTCCAATGATTTTAACGCGTGTCTTGGAACATGCTAATTACAGCTTAACTTCAACATTCTAAATACTGTTATAGAGATAATGTGTTTACACGTCCATGCTTCAAATTATTTTGAAAGCCTTTTAAAACATATACGATTGAATCCTTAAGTGCATATAGCATTGAAAACAAAACTACTTAGTTAATGCATTGCTTTTAAAATGATGAGTTGAGCTTTTCATAACCCGATTCGATGGTTTCAACGGATCTGATGGTGTTAAACAAAATTGACGAGAGTGGCTATATGTTCATAATTTAGGCGACAGATGCTTGAAAAAACAACAACAAACAAACAAACTCTCCGTAAATACGTCAGCGCAGCCATCCCATGCAAACCTATATTAGACGAAAGGTTGGCTTAATTGCTTTACGCATCCAATATTTATACTTCTTGTATGCGCAGAGGGAGTTAGATCATAATTTGATTTGGCAACTCATTATTCGTTTTAGTGATGCCTTTAAATCCTCACATCGCTGATCCAGAGTATCCTTTCGTCCATATCACAAACAATCAGGTAGAAAACATTTTAATGGATACTATTTGATAACACAGAACCAATGTTGGAAAAGTTTGCTTGGAGGATTTCAGAAATAAAATAAGATTGAGTGGATTAACGGTACAGAATAGACCAACGTTATCTCCATGTATGGAAGACAGATGGCAACTTATTAGCTTTTAAAGACAGGTATGACACATTCAACTTTCGTAAAAGCTTCTTCGTCTCGCAACCAAAGTTGACATTTATTAATGTGTTTCATGTGATTTTTTTTTACTTACGATTTTTCTATTCTGTCTATATGAGTGTGTTTCGTCAGGATACCTGATTAAAGCTTTTATGGTCATTTTGACCTTTCTAGTCTATTGTCATATATAATTATACAGTCATTCAACTTGTCAGGCCTTTTAGCTTAACAGAGGTCGCGAAACCTTGCATTTAGAGAAAAAAGAGGGTACTGTTTTTATATTGACTTTAAAGTAAAAGAATACACAAGAAATCGACAAACATATAATGGAGTATAAAGCTTTTTACGATGACTCTGCTAATGCAACATGATTTGTGAGCATTAACACTTAAGTGCATAAGGTGTTTTAGAATCCCGTTAGCGCACAGGGGGGAAGGGTCCATATGGACCCTGGATTTTGATCGCTTTAAAAACAATGTTCTCCGTATTATTTTTTTTTAAACTGTACACAGTGATACACCAACTTGATGAAAATCATATGAAGCAAAAAAAAAATCCGTCATTCTGTTTCAAAATGGCGGCAAGATTTCCAATTCGTGTCAAATTTTCATTTTTCTGAAAAAAAACTTCTCAACAAACTTACCGTCGTTTATGTGAGCTTTATGTGGAATGGAGAATAAAATGAAATGGAAGGCTGTTTATTAAATAGTAAGGGGCAGATCACAGCGTCTCACACATGCATCAAAAACAATAGAGTGCACGTTTTTTTCAGTTTTTGGTTTTTATCATCGTGACAATGTGGATGACAGAGGTAGGGTAAGCCATCAAAGTCCGAAAATAAAGTATTAGATACTAGTCAATAACGTATTTAATGTCTTTAAAGTATCTCTAACTTAGAAACTAGTTCTTAACTCTTTGACATTGGAAAGAATTTTGAGCACTCTTACCTTATGCATTTTCATGATATGCACATTAAGTGCTTTTGTATATTGATTTATTAATGCTCAATTCAATTTGCATATATTACTAAATATTATGCACAATCACGTTTAAGTTCATAAGCTAAAACCACACATGTCAAAATTGTAATGTCCCAAAAGGACAACCCTTAAGCAGTTCAAAGGATGACAATCTCTATCATTGTTAATGTCCTATTAAAACTATGCATATCATGGGAGATGTATCTCGCTAACTGTTAACTATCACGTAAATTGAAATTGCCCAATGTTATTTTAGAGCCCCATGAGATCCTGGCCATACACTTTAATTCAGCGCTCAAACCGGGCGCCTGCTACTGAATTACTTTGCGCACAAGTGCTTAAAAGTATTTGTAAGTACGAGAGTCACTAACAAGGTTCAGTTTACCATAAACATGCTAAACATGCTGAGTACTATATAAACACAGTATGTACAGATATAAAACATAGTATATACTTCTTTTCAGCTTTATTTGACCATTTAGACGAAATTGAGTTATTTGAAATAATACAGATTCAATATTATTAAAGATATAAAATGGACAGAAATTTATTCACTGATCTCAAAACTAGTATTTTCACCTAAAGTACTTTTGCAACTAATAGTCTTTAATTTACTCCGGTCCAATCGTAGTAGAAGTTGTATTTATGTTCGACATAGTATATAGATACTTTCCATAGTTATGAAAGATCACTGATCACCTTGCTCTTTCTGTAGTTAGTGGTTTTTCGTGGAGACTAATGGAAGACGGTTTTGTAGTTAAAGTTAGGATGTTTGTCAATCCAATTACGGAGTTTTTGTAGGCATAAAATATACACGGAGAGAAGAAAGAAAAGAAAGACACAATTATCGGTCCGACACAAGAGTTGCAATATTAAGTGATTTATGCGTACAATAGGAACACATAGCTTTAAAGTGTTTGCAAGAATAGACAGAAGGTAGATTCGGCATATACAATAAATAACCAACTCATTTTCATCAAACAATTCTAAATGCATTTTCTTCCTTTTAGGAAAAGTCAAATGAATTAAAGTTTGGAAGCTATTAGCGACGATTCGATTTGCCTTAATTGTGTGACGACTTTAGAACGTAATGCATTAACGCTGCGGGTCTAATGCAGCAATACATTAGTCTATCTCGTATTTACGAAGTGGATCCTTGATTGATATCAACAAAATAAAGAAGAAAATAAAATAAAGGTGAACTTATAAATTTTACGTACTAATACAATAAACCGAACGTGAGGTCAAATAATAAACCCGGGATATCGTAATTAAATTCACGTTCACTCGATAAAATAATTTACTATAGTGTGTGTTTGTAAAATAATCAATTATTTAGGTCTAAATTTACATAGACAAACAATTGAAATAAATATTAAGGACATTAAAGGGAATAATTGGTCTGGCAATGTGGGCAATGCAAAAAATAAATAGAATTTGGGAATTCTAAGGACATCAGATATACAACTAAACTTGAACTATACAGGGTTTTCAATCTGTCAAAAGTTTAATAGAGTGCTGAGACGGGATCAATGATGAAATCAGACAAACAACGGTTAAGATCATTTAAAATGAATGTAAACAACTGCAATGTAAACGTAGTCACGACAGATCACTGAACGTCATCTAATGTGCTCAGATTTATTCAAAGGGATGGAGAGTATAGCAATCTAAAATAAAAACACCACGTCCATTTTTGAGATGGTTTAACAAGCTTAAGACTAGCCTTAGTAGTTAAACTCCACCACCACTATATTATGATATTGCTCTGTTTTCTAAACAGCTGACGTGATATGTACTAGTGTATAGACAGAGTGTGTGTTTTAGTTACCATATAGGTAGTGTTAATTTTGGAACCTGAGAACCCACTTATCTAGTTCTAGTAAAATGGAACACGGAAAAGGAGATGAGGGATCGGTGAAGGAGTTAAGGATTAATGTCATCTCATTCGAACTCTTGATGCAGAATGATGAGGTATTTTGCCTGAAAAGGTTATTGTATCTATCTTGATCCACTATGCTAAGCCGGTAATGTATGCATATGTTACTGATATGTCATGTAAACTTTTAAATGCTCCATTCATTTTCTGCTTCGATATTAATATTCACTTTTTATAATCAACACGTTTAGTATAGCACTACAATAAAGATAAAAGGCGTAAGGTAGGTCAAATGCAACGGAACAAAATTTTGTGATATTGTGTCTTACCCACATCATGTTTACACTTAATATTTATCACTTGCACTGCAATTGTGAAGAAAATACAAATGCAAGGCGTTGATATTCAGTACACTGCTTAAACATAGTGTCCCCTTTAATTAACGAATGTCTCAATTTTGTAAAATGCATCTTACTCTCAAAAAATCAAAACGATCAACGACATTTGAGACGTTTGCTGTCAAAAACACTCACTTCTGGGCAGAGAATCATTTTTGAGTGTTTTTCTTTATCTATAAACTACTTATCGTCAGCTATCAAGGGGTGCTTTTTTGGAAACGAATATTCCTAGCCGAAGTTATGTAATTTTGAATTTGGCTTTCTCCAAAACATGAAATTGAGAAATCGGATAATGTGCTCCAAAAAGTCTCCAAAAATATTTTCTGGATTAAATATTTATTTCAAAACTTCAAGAATTATGTTCAAGAAGGTTTGAATAACTAACAAATATCAAAATCTGAAAATTTTAAATGTTTACCCCTTTCGACCAATTTGGCTCGTAATCAGTTTTCACGGGCTACCCAGGAGAAATATACGGGAAGTCCCTTGCTCCATGAGCAAAAGCTAATGGCAATTATTCAGCGAGTATATGCGCATTACCACTTATCATGATCAATTCCGACTGCTATTTTGCCACTTTCTGTTGTGAACGTCATTTATAAAATTTAAAAAATCGAGATATGATGGTGATGCCAAAGATACTAAGATAGAAATATTCTTTTGGGGCAAAGTAAGTAGTGGGATCAACATAGAGCAATATATCTGATGAAATACGTGTCAATATTTACAACGTCTTAAAGGCTTGCATTAGAGTAAGTAATTGTAGAAGAATATTCCCATTTCATGCATGCATGTCAAGGAAGTGTAACAGCAGAAAGAGCAATATTTACCCGTCTAATCAGGGTAATAAAACATGATTATCTGGACATTTTTAAGATATGGTGGTAGTGCATATTGAAGAAGATAATACGAAGTGTTCGGAACCTTAGTTCTTTTAATCATGTAAATGACAACATCAACCTTTTTTAAAATTATTGGAGCGTTTTTATCGAGTTCCATTAACACTAATGCGAAAGTAGTCCCATTGTAACGAAAAATGTAATCATGTGCTCAAATCAAGTAGGGCAATGGTATTACTTTAAGGAAAATAATCTCATGCGCATTAGTATCTTGAATATATTGGGCTTGCCCGGGCGGAAATATATGGGACAAGAAGGGCATTTATATTGATTCAAGTGTCACCTAATCTCCCATTATAAAAAAATATATTTTCTTTTAGCTCTACGGAATAAAGTTACACTTGCCAGTAATTTACACGAGGTGCTCCTCAAATTGCGGCTGAATATCGTATATGCCGGCGGCTAAATAGACCATTTGGCTAGTTCTCAAAAAATCAGTTGTTGCTCTCAATAGCTTGCAAAGGGTGAATTAAGCATTAATAAAGTTCCAATGAGATGCCGGGAAGACGGATCAATGTAGCCTTTAAATGTCAGAAATAACGCTTTAAGTGCTAGATGATATTTTATTTCAATCCTACACGAATCTATTTTGATATTCTTATGCTTGTAACTACATTATGTATAACGACTTTTTTTTCAATTCTTAAAAAGCATTAAAAGGAGTAGCAAATGACAAAGCATTATGGCCTGGCAGCACGGTGTCAGTAAATTGTGGTTAAATACAGTGAATATAGAAAGATAAAGAAATTCTTTTTTGAGTTTGCTGTATTTATATTATTTTTGATATCTTCTAAAAATTAAAAATTTCGTCATCAGCAAACAATATAATATCAAATATATTTGAAGAATGTGTAATATCATTTTAATACAGTATAAAAAACATGCATCCATGTGGTATCCTACAAACAATTTCTTTCATTTAAGGTTTGCAAATATTACAAAAAATACATAATATTATATATTCATGACTCAATAGGAAAACATGTAAAATGTTTCTTAAACTTGTATTCAGAAAACCCTTGTATCTAAATCAAATACATCGTGACCGCTTGATATTATTTTTTGCAAAAAAACGGTTACTTTAGTGGCGCTGCTTATATACACGATAATAATCACCGCCAATATCTCGCTCACTGCACAGGAGAATGCCCGCCTCCACAGTTTGTGAGTGGATCATATTTTGCCCATGTAATACGTCGTGTGCATTTGCTATATGGTAAGCATTTATCGTATGGAACAAACCTGAAAAACATCGTATATTTTCTATACTTAAAAGCAGTTGCACAAGGTGTACTTGCGGATATATATTGTACGCCTCACACTGCTGCCTATGCATTAAGCAGCGGATATTTTCATGTGATATGATTTGCTTCTATTTGTAATAGGACTTTCAGAATATGTTGGGTTGATGTATTATCTTATTTAATTGGGCTGATTTAAATGTTGAATGGATCATCATACTTAAACAACTGACTTATGCTTAAACTGGAATACTTACACTACATTGATTATTCCAATGTTAGCAAAAATAGAAGAGTTTCTCCGATAGGAATATATCCGCGTTGTGTTTTAAATAAAAATCTAAAGTGTTAATCTACTCCAACGTATTTAGCACAACGCGTGTGTGATTCACATTTTCAATTTAATAACCAACATGTATGAGGCTTAGAACACTACTTAGAATCGTATCAAAATACATGATATCTGAAACATTTGCCTCAGATAATCACTTTGGATCATTTTGGCAAGAAATGCAAATATATTACTCTCTACTATACTGACACATATTTAACAATTACCTGCATGCATCTAATGGAAATCTACTTGTACGATCACTCGTACTACTTTTGTCGATAACTTGCTCTAATATAACCCAGTGCGACGTTACCTATTTCATGGGATCCATATTACTGACACGGATTTCATCAGTTATATTGATTCGTGTTAATCCAGCTACCTTTTATACTACAAAAGAACATTTCTTTTTTGGCAACTTTTTCATCCCCATCCTGTGTCACTTTTTAACTTTTACAAATGACGTTCATAATGGAAACTGGCAAAACACCAGCTGGAATTGATCACGGTAAGTGGTAATGCATATACTTGCTGTATAATGCCCATTAGCTTTTGCACATGGAGCATAGGGACTTCTCATATATACCCGCTCAGTATACAAACCAGTGTCTAATGGAAATACATTTGCAAGCTTCCTGATTTAATGCATTGATTCGGCTAGATTACACTGTAGGAGCGCAGTTAGACATAGATAAAGTGAAATATATGACGGGTACCTGATTCATTCTATTATTCTGCACGATTTCAATGTTACACCGTGTCCTTATTTCAGGCCACGGATAAATAACATCAAAATGTCTCTCCTCTCTCCACGCCTTCTCTAGTTACTAAAAAGAGGTACAGATGGGGAGAGCTAATTGCTTATATTTTGCTCAAAAATCTTAACGTTGACTCCCCGAGGGGACGGGTAAAGTAAAGACGTGGCTGTCCTGAATTAAGGTCAACTATCTACCGCATATAGACATCCTATCTGGTATGCAAGTTGAACTGTCACCGCTGGCTGATAGATGCTTCCATCTGACAATCAATGTATTTAACTATTACATTAAGCTCTTCAGGTTACAAATGTACCGTAGTTTGTTTTCCCATCAGCTTTTGTTTTCTGATCAATAAACTAAAGAAGAAATGTCTCTCAATGAAGATTTATGTCCTGACGCACAGTACTAAAAATTAGTACTATTAACATAACCGACACTAAATTCAATATAAATTATTTTAAATATCTAACATTTAGTCAATTTCAAGAAATAGTACATCTCACCTGAAAGTAAATAGATATATATAATAAATGATAATTTTAGAATGAAGGTCAAACTATAACACATATCAAAAATAATAAAACTAGGACAGTGTCACCTTATGTCTATAAATATATAAAAAAAAAAAGTACGTAGAGTATTTGAATTATTAACAATCAGTTATTTGATTTAGCTGATAAAACACAGTATGAACTACTTCTAATAGAGGCAATGGTATACTGCTGTTATAATGCTCGAAACACGTGCATCATGGACATTCATAAAGACTGGGGACCCAGTGTTTACTAACTAACCTAAAAGTCTATATACTTATTAAGCTAATGCATCCAGCCAAAAGCGCTAATTAGTTTTCCTAATTTGATTTTCTAACATTCAATTAATCGGACTATTGACAGACTAGCGAACTGGAGATAAAATGTTCATGCGTGAGGCGATCTTACTAATTTAATTTACAAGGATGTTTTTTACGCAATGTCTTGGGTATAGAAACATTTAACTAGAGCTGTATATTTTCCAATCCGACAATTCAATGTAGAAAAATGTACAGAATTTTCGGACACACTTTAAAATTTGACCTTTTAATTTGTATTACGTATATTCATCAGTGAAAACCACACTGTATTTTGCAGACATTATAAAACATATAAAGGTTTATGTTTTATATTGTGTTTAGCTGATGGCTTATGTTATTGTTTTACTCAATTCTATAGTTCAAAATTTCTAGAGGACAAAAGTGGGATATGGAAAATCGTTATTATGTAATTCTTAAAATGTATTCTACTAATTGAATACAACAATATTTCTGTTAATATGGATTCCAAATAAACTCTTTCATATAGAGTGACTTTATGAATTATATACAATTGCAATTTTAGCACAAGAGAGTGCTAACATTTATTAGGAGTTTTGATTAAAAAACACCTTTGGCGGAATAAGCATAACGTCGACATTACTTTAGAGGTTTTTTGTGTTTAATACGTGAGAAGATCGCACTGAATGCTGCTTTTCAAATGTTTAATGAACTTAATTGTTAATGGTGTGATTTGAAGTAGGAATCAAGGTAAAACGAGCACTGAAAGCCTCAAAACGGAACTAAGTGCACTGGAGAAGAGTATTTTAAAACATTTTAACACTCAACTCTATTAGTGTATAATGGCAAAGTTAAATAAGAATACCAAAGTAAACTCAAAAGGTGTTTATTTTGTTAAGTTGATAGCTTTTAATGCACTCAAAATAACAGCGTTACTTAGACTTAGACCGTAGCTCTTAATGGACGAGCGTATGTAATGGCATTAAAAACCCATTACAGATGACACGTTCATATATACCATAATTTGCAAGCAAATGGAAGTGGATTTGTCAACCGACCCGGTCGAGGATATATATTGAGGCCACTTTAGCAAATGAGAATTAGTCTAGGCATTAGCGAGGATGCGTAAATACGCCTTTGCGATGTGTGAGCGTGTAATTTACATTGGTGACAAAGTCATAAACGTCCAACTACCATGACATTAAATTAACCTGGATAGAACAGACAATTTTAATCAAATGTCAGCTTGAAATAAATTTGATGAAATATGCGAACAATCTCTGATGGACTAAATGAAATGGCCCTACACTTACAGCGTTCTTGCACTTTGGTTTCGCCAAAAACAGCTTAAAAAATTATGATCGTTGATAAATTTGATTCGATTAAGCTGCCCGTGTACAATTTCTTAAGAAACTCATCTAATTATTACTGTTCCATTCATGTCTCTGTAACCTTTATATTTTCAAAGTCCGAAAAATAGATAAAAAGCAATATATGATTTGCAGTTTGAACGAAAACAAACAATCATCAAAAAAAATCCAACCGGATAAAATATACAAATGCCTTGCAATACTTAAAAGCTTTACCATTCAAAAATCATTATATAATTAGGTTTAAATGTGAAATAAACTACTGAAAGCAGTGACAACTTGTAAAACACAGGTTTTGATTTGGCATGAAAACCCTTAGACATGATTAAAATGAGACAGTGAATAGTATTCAACTTAACAGTTAAAATACAATTTAAGTAATTCAAAGAAGTAATTTATTTTGAAAATAAAATATAGCACATTTGAAACGTAATAACATACTGCTATCATGGTTTTATTGTGTGTACAGCATTTTCCCATTATATTTTTTGAAATTTTCGTAGTGTCTTGAGTTTAATTATAAGAGCTAGATCTACAAGCCTTTAATCAACGCATGCGTCGAGCGAGGCATTGTAGATATAGCTAGGATTAATATGTTTAATTTTTAACAAGAGGTTTTTATTAAAAATGATGGTTTTACTAAATGGTGCCAGATGACATGCTTACCTGTGCTCTTATTAAAATAATTAACAATTTGTGTTTAAAATACTTTAATGGTTTACATTGGCGTTAGCACGCGTTTGACAGATTTTTACTAAAAAAAATGAAAAAGGTCATTTGACAAGTTGTATAAAAATGAAATAAAATGAATAAACAAATGGTGATTGATGGCACATACAAGTAATAGTTTCCGTTTTAATATGCTAAAAAACCTGTATGTGCCAGATTTTCTTTTTAATAAATGTTTTAAATTTAATGACCTATTTTATCAATTTTTTTAATTATTGCAAATAATAATGCCAGCAAAAATTTAAACGAAGTACAGTGTTTATGTATTATAGACAGAGTACCATCTTGTGGTTGTTTTTATATCAAAATGAAACAATTTAAATAATAGATTTAATTTGTTTCAAATACTAATTAAACGGAACCATGTTTCCCGTTATCAAAATCATTAATTACATTTTAACCAGCATAATTGTTGAATTCATGGGGAATTTGAAAATGGGCATCTGGTTTTGTATGAATGTTTGAAATTGTTATATGTATGACGACATTGTTTAAATAATTTATTAAATACGAAAAAATACCACGTTTGATAACATCAGATATACACACTCCATGAAGAATAAAAAAAATGGAAACCCGTATAAGACAAAGAAAAATGCAGACAACGTTATTAAATTGGAAAAAAAAAACAGTTAAAAAATTAACAAATTGGAATAAGAGTATTTAAAGTATTTAGAGATTTAATGCTCGTGTAAAACCTTGGAAAATCTACAACTTTCTATCCAACTACATTCCTATTCCTAAAAATGCATACATTTTTTAGGAATACGTTTTGTTTCACTTGTCAATTGCACCTGTGATTTGGTTTAGGTCAAACACGCGATTGATGTAATTTCTTGATATGTAAACAAAAATACCAAGACGCGTTGCGGACTTTATTCACGAAAACACCTCTATGTTTCTTGTTTTGTAAAGGAGAAAAACTTAAAGGAATAGGAAAAAAAAAACCTACTAGAAATTTTTTTAAATATGAACATATGTGTACAAATTTGTCAGGTTTTAAGCATGCACACATGCATTAGTTTGCAAACCTGAAACTCTTTAATCTTACTCGCGCTCAACTTGAATTGCTTGGTATTATTCCAATAAATGAGTATTGGTACCAAATTGTTTACAAACCCCTATCGAAATATTGACAACGCACTACATGGCCATCGAGCTATTCATCAATGTTCGAGTATACAGATCAGGTAAACACAGGTGCTAACCCAGTATACAACTGGTTTGCTTTTGAGGGGAGGGTGGGTGAGTAAACATTGGTACAGCACACGTTTATAACTGTTTTCCAACCTTAAATTTGGTGATAATGTAAGTAGATCAATGCTATAGGAATCAAATCCATGTAAAAGTCTATATTATATGCAACTCCGAAAATTCTCATGCGTTCTATGTATTATTTGTATTTATAACCTAAAGCGTCCTTCTAAAAATCTTTGAATATTTTTGGGTATCAAGCTGCCAAGTTCTTTTTAACTTTAGGTCTTCCTTATTTCAAATATACACATTCAAGTTTGGTCAATCACTCCCGGTTATAATTAAGCCGTGGTATTACACTTAAATGAATTCTTAATAAGTCAGTTATCATGAAAATAATTGTTTATTAAGGGTTATTTACGCAAATATTGAAATCATTACAATAGATGGATTGAACTGAATTTTTCAAGTGGATGTCTTAACCTTTGTGTTGTAAAAAAATTATAAAACTGGAATTTTACCCAATATTGTTAACTTGTTTACATTGGCATACATGCTGTCAATATAAATAGTTCAACAGAAGTTAATTTCCATGCCTACTTCACTAGTTTGAATGAAGCAAATGATAAACAGTACAAAGACTACTTAAGAAACTTTCCAACATTGCATTGCAATTGATAAAGGCTTTGTGTGTAGGGGTGTGGTTGTGGGTGTAGGTGGGGTCTAGGTAGGGTGTTGGGGTGTGATAATGTGCTACACAGCTCACATGTTCACAAATATCTTTAAAAAGATGTTTAGCTTCCGTGGAATAGTTTCATTTTCTTTATGGTGAATATAAATATTTTATTAAGTATAGAGTACCAGATTTTGCCTCGAAATTGACATTAAAAATAAAAAGAACGAGCAAATTTACCATTGCGGTATTGTATAAATATCTTTGACTTTTGAGTGACAATATTTTATTAATTCAACCCTAATTACACCAATTAGCAATTAGTGTTTGAAAATGACAAAGATGTAAAAACAAACCACGCAGCTAGTTTTGTCATTTAATTGGCTTCGAGAAATAATTAGCTTGGAGCAAGTAATTAAAAGCAGAATGGTCTGCACGATGCTACATTCTTAATGTGTTGATGTTTGTATAAGTGGTATTACGTATAACGAGGTATAGAATATGTATGGTATTTTAAGAAAAGGCATATCTTGTTACATTAATACTTTATTGCATGCAGGAATGGGCTACAATTGGACCAAGTACTTTGAAAACGCAACATAAACCAATTAAGTCGTTTTATTATTCATAATAAGAGTAGCCCACACAAGTTGCTATACGTTGCGTGTTATTTTTTGGTAATGATAACCCCCAACACACACACCCACATCCACCCCCACCCCCACACCCACACACACACCCACTCTTCACTTGCGCCGTTTAAAAGACAATAAGCATTAGTAAAACAATGGCGTTATTCAAATATTGTTTTGACCCTAAAATTGTAACTAAATCGCTTTCTTATTTCAGTCTATATAATTATTTTTTTGATTTCTTTGAAAATTGCCTTTAAGAAGCACGTTTTCCTATTTGTGGCGTATAAACGGGATTATTCAACATCAATTAGTACTGTGGCCGTTATTTTGAAACTAATTAACATATTTTAAAATTCCTTATTGTATATATAATTGGGTTAATTTGGTGTATCTCTCACCAAACTATTAAAGAAAAATGATTTTAGAACATTGTTCTTAAAGGAAACAAAATCCTGGATTCAATAATTATTGAACTCCCACCCGGTCTGGTAAACAGAGGAAAGCAAGAAACACATTGCGTGTTAGTTTTTGGTAATGATAACCCCCCGCCCCACATACACACACACACCCGCAGAAAAGATATTCCATTATGAGGTCCTGAATAGGTTGGCCTAATTAATCTTGTTATGATTCCCCAAATGACAATCAGTAATGGTCAAGATTGCATCAAAATGCAAACACTTGTAAATTTGTTAAAATACTAGTAACTATTTTGTACTTGTAAAAAGTGACCTGTTTGTGCAAAGAATGTACTCAACATTATCCTATTTTTTACATAAGTTATGTACCCAACTGGAGGTTTCAAAATAAGTTTATCTTTGGTTGGGATGAGCTTGGTGCACATTTTTACACTAACTTAGAATGTGTATTTTATAATTTTAGTGATTCTATTTACTCCAGATTTCAATCAATTTTACGGCAAAACAGAATATGGCAAGAACCCTGGGATTCAGTTATATATAGTGTTATGGTATGATAGTGTATCACTGCATTTTGTAATTGATCTGATGACCCATGAAACATAACCCCCATGAATATGGGACATTCTTACAGAGACAGACTGTTAATGTAGATGTGTCAATAACACATGCTCAAGATATATTATTTTTCATTTTTATTTTACAGGAAAGGAGAAAGCAATACCAACTCTTAGAACAAATAATAATAATAACAATAACAACAACAACCCTGTGAGGTGTTGCGCTGGTTGTGGCGGAAAAATCATTGACCGATTTTTATTGCATGCTGTTGACAGATTTTGGCATACATGGTGTCTGAAATGTTCATGCTGTAATATACAACTTGGAGATGTTGGAAATTCATGTTATTCAAAAGGAGAAATGATATTATGTAAGAAAGATTACATAAGGTAAGATTATTTTGCTTCTTTTTCCTTGTTTTGTCATTATTATGAAAATCAGTTTGACGTAATGTTTCAGAGGGATTTTTATACTTATGATATTTATTAATTCATATGGAACCAATACTGAGATGCCCCAAAGCAAAGCAAAAGTATGCCATGTATTTTTCGGTAAAACATGTATAATTTTTCATTCATAGCTTTACGGAGATGTGCTTATTTTATCGTGATGGTGTAAATCCATTAAATATTCATTACATTAAAAGTATAACAAAATCCAATAGTTGTGATAAGGCAACAGAAAGTCAACATACGATTTGAAGTAGGCACTATTTTTACTGGCATACAGAATGTTATATTAATTTTCATATGTAGAAGCGTTAATATGTCAGTTACTATAAATTAAACCTATTAAATGTTGTTGTTGTTTTTGTAGTTGTTCTTTGTATGGAAGCAAATTTGAGTAAAATTGACACTTTGTTAAACACAACATTTTTTCCCAATCAATTAAAATCTTCGGTAATTTAATTTTACAAAGAGTAATACTAGATATTGAATTCATAAAAAAAAACTCCACAGTTAACAAGTACTTTAAAATGTTTATTCAATTCTTTCCCATTCAAGATATTAATAATAAGAAAGAAAATGAAAAAGAAACTTCCTATTTGTCATTGAGTGATGATAGTTTTTTTTTCTTTCCATAAAGCATGTTTACTTCATTTCCTAATATAAATCTTTTTGGAATTTTATTCTCACTCGATTCACACACACACACACACACAAAAACAAACAAACAAACAAAACAAACAAAGACACCCTAAAAAACAAAAACAATGTTATTACTTGATTGAAATACGATCATGTTCTTCCATGCCTATTGATATATAGGCCAATATTCAAGATATTATTCAGCAATATTAAAAATGATGAGGCTATCGTTCCTAAAAATAGTAATATTAGATCGAATTATGAAAAATCACATTGGAATCGCTGTTCAAATGTTATTATATAAGGAATTATTTCATCGTGTTGAACTTTGACATTTAAATAAACAACATAAAATAGATGAAGTTGGGAATCCCAATATTCATGATATTATCAAATTAAACATCCAGCGGTAGTCTATATGTTGGTATTTCCATATTTGGCACCAGGGTAAATAATATTCCGGTGAATGTGACTGAGGAAGATCGAAGTAACTATCAATGAAATACATCAGGAATTGCAGATCATACCAATCAAAGTAACATAGAAATTTAAAAACTGACCTCGTGGTTTTTTAATTTTATGTGAAGTAAGAGAATATTAAATAATATTCAACATTCATATGATTGATATTGACGGGATAGGCGCAATATAACCCACACCTATTTTCCTACAACATTTGTTTTGGTTTTGAAACATATGCATTTAAAACAAATTACTAGTATTCACATCATTTTTTCAATTAATTTTGTGCAAAACATGTCACCAAAATGTATACTATTTTCAGCAATATCATTGTATGGCTAAGGTTTAGCCGTTCAAATGTCTAAGGGTGATTTAAAAATCAGACACTATCACGGCTCAGCACTATACATTGCCCCTGAATTAATATTCATCGCAGTATAACATTTAGAAACACTGGATGTATTGTGGAATCACTGAATTTATGATATTTGCATCAAGTACTCTTAGATCTAACTTTAAAAAAAAGAAAAACTTAGGCATCTAGAACCTTGGAAATTGAAATGTGCAAGAACTCGGGGCAATTATTGCTAACTCTCACTTTTACAAGGGCCTGGCTTGCTTTATTGAAATCACATGGGACTCAATATTAGTCAAAATCTTTTTGATAACCCATGTACTTTGTCATAATAAACTTTTCGAAAACTATTTTTCATCTTTCTAGCTAAAAATCTTGTGCACCCACCTCTTAAATTCCTATTGGAAATTTATAAGAAATAAACTTTGTACACAGAGGCTTATAAGAAATCAAGTATCGACTCCCAAACAAACTATGCTTGTTCAGGTGCTCAATTATTGACGTAAAGTCGAAATTGTTCGAGTATTAATTGTCTGTCCTTATCACAATTATTACATTATACGTGTGCATTTATCAGTACATCTATTTTTGTAAGTTTTGTAACGAATTGCGTAAACGTTTTTTTTTCAATGTATTGCTTTATCACGATTACAGAACTGGACTGCCAAAAATTCATTGCTATTAAATTCTTAATCAATTAAGCAAAATCGGTTTGGCAGTAAGATTTATAACGTCATCTAAGGCTTTGATATGGTTTTCTGTACTTGTGATCGTCCAATTGAGTTTGGTAGTTGAGTAATTCGCGTGATTAACACTTACGTGGTCAATGTGGGGGGGGGGGGTCCATATGGACACAACATTTGGTTTTTCATCGCCCCTCTATGTATAATTTTGTCTAACTTTACCATACCCTTCACTTGGTGGCAAAAATATTCAAATCGACCCACCCCTTCCCATGCTAATTAGCATAAATAAGCATTTTCGAGGGCGCTCTTCAAAATTCTTTTGCCCATAAAATCGTAACCGAACAACTTTTTTCAAATATTATGTATATTTGTACTTAACATACGGCAAATATGAGTCAAATTGTATTGAAAAATTCCATTGGAAGTGATTTTTCAATTTTTTGGCGGGACAACTTTGACGCGACTCGGCAAACAAAATTTTGGCCGCCATTTTGAAATGGTTTGTCAGATTTTCAATTTTTTTCTTTGGTATAGTTTTTTTGAGGTACTTTACCTGTGACCAGAGTTTCAAAGTAAAATTCCTTCGCAAAAGTGCTTTTTTGGTTTTTGGTCCATATGGACCCTCTTGACCACTAACGGGCATGAGGAGGCCCTTGACCACTTAAGTGTTAAATTTATTAAGAATGCTTGCGGGGATTTGGATGCCTTCTATAACGAATTTTTCGACCATGTTGGTTGTCTGAAAGTTAAATCCATTTTCACCAAATTGAGATAGAAGGGAATTAAAAAGGGGCACTATTGTTAAGTGTTGTAATGAAAATCATGATGAAATTGCATGTGTATTTATATTTACATTGACAGTAAAAGTGAAAAATATTTGGTGAAAACATTACTTGGATAAGACATAATACCACAAATCGTTACTTCGTTGCATTAGCACTACCTTTCGCCCATTATCATTCAGAATTACTACGCTGATTCTAAAAGGAATACTAGTATAAGCAAAACAAAATGAAGTAACATTTGAAAGCTTACATGACATATCAGTATATGATCATGATAGTAGCGTTTACATATGCATGAGTTATTAACAGAGTCCATAAAGAACTCGAATGAAATGGTGTGATTCTTTTGCAATGCACTTAACTCCTTCAACGATCTCTCGTCTCCATGTCCTTGTTCCATTTTATCAGACCTAAGTGGGTTCTCAGTTTTCCAAATTGACTTGGCCTATGTTAAATCTATGGCACATACTCTATCTATTATATACACTAGTACATTTCAGCTTGGCCTTCAAGAAAAGAGCACTACTGCGGTGGTGTTTTACTACAAATATATGATACTCGCACACGCTGCAATTATACATTGTGCAGCAGACCTAACATGCAAACTAAGGGTCTGAGGGAATTTCGTACTTGTTATACTTTTAAGCACTTGGGCGCAAAAGTAATTCCGTAATAGGCAGCCGGTTTGAGTGCTGACGTTAAGTGGATGGAAGGCATCTCATGGGGCTCCAAATTAAGATCGTACAATGTTAACTCCCCTGATATATAACAATCTACAAGCTACACATCCCATGACATGCATAGTTTATTTAAGCCTTAAGAAAGAGAAAATCGAAACCGTCGACACTTTTGAACTGTTGAAAGGTTTTTCGTTTGGGACAATACAGTTTCCACTTTTGACTTGTGATTTTAGTTGATGAACTGAAACGTGATTGTGCTCATTAGTAATATATGCAAATCAAGTATGATCATTTTCAAATCAATTCACAAAAGCGCTTAATGAACAATCATGTAAACGAATAAAGCAAGGGTGCACACATGTTCTTTTTAATATCAAGGAGTTACTGATACTCTAAAGCGAGGCACAAAAGACGGGTAATATAACATAAGCCCACAGTATTCAAATACATTTGTATATGCAAGTTATACGTAAAGGATTAAGCATATTTATATAACTAAAGTAATTTGTTTATTTCAGTGAACTCTTTCATTGTCTTTGTAAGTAAAAATGAAAGTTAATTTCAAGAAAGACTAATTAGGGACTAACGTATAGCTAGATTAGATGCACAGTGTTAATGCGTTATCTTAAATTCGTCAAGCTAATCGAACCGCCGGTAATAGCTTCCGAACTTATTCATCTGAATATTCTTTTTAAAAAAATCGCATCAGGACTCGCTTGATTAAATAAAGTTCGTTATTCACTATTATGTCGTATTTATTCACCATCTATTCTCGCACTCGCGAACATTTTAAAGCAATATGTTTCTATTGTACCTACTTTATAAACAAGTTTTAGTACCTATACTATGTTCTGACGGTGAACTAATAATGGTTTCATTCTTTTAACGGGTGTATTTGATGCCTACAAAAACGTCCTGATTGGATAGACAAACAAGAGCTCCTTTCCTTTCTTTTTTCACACATTTTCCACAACAGTAAGAGCTTTCCAACACCTCTTCATATTCAGCCACTAACTACGGGATGCTTCCTTGTGAGAGACGTTAATTGTCATCACAAATTCATCATTGTCCTTACCGTCAATCATCATCGTCGTCGTCATTGTTATATCATCATCAAGAAGGAGAATGTTAACAATAAAAGTCTTCATTTTTTACTGTAAAACGTGTAATTATCAATTTCCAATGTCGAATACGATTTTAGAATTTAGTAATAGTTTGCATACAATTAAACACAAACAAAACAAAAAACAATTTTTAAAAGTTGATCTTGACCTTAAAGCTGGTTTCAGACTAGACGGTCGTGCTGTCGTGCGACCATACGGCATGCAAAATTTCAAAGTGTGCAAACTCGACCGTGTCACATCTGCTTGCCGCACGACAAGCCGATATATCGATTACCCTGTCGTGGTGGTCGCAACAAAACGATATTTTGAATTGGAATAAATTCAACTTTTCTTGCGAAAGCTCATTGCGGCAATATGCAAATGTGTCGTGCTTCAGTACGACAACTATAAATTACAAATGTTTGGTCGTTTGCCGCAACGTCGTGTGCCGCAACGACAGCTAGTCTGAAACAACCTTTAAACCAGTAAAAAATAGCATGCTTTTTTGGTCACGGCACTATGATGACGAAAAAAAAAAACAATAATAAAGAGTATCAAATATACCAAGACTCAACATGCACAAACCAAGGCAATTACGGCTCTTAAAAAAGTACACAAAATTAATTAATTCTTGGTCCCACGACATAGGACACTTTGCTCTTCAATCATATGAATGAATTAGTCTCTCCTTTTAACTTGTGTTTAACTTAAGAAAATTTAAGTAGTTATAATTGACACTATGCCGCACTGTTCCATATTTGCAAATGGCCCATTACTATTAGTACAGCTGGTTATATTCAAATCCAATAACTGAAATGATAAGTCAACAAGGTTGCATTAATTGGCATTTAACCGTGTTAACGTTTTTCTATATTCATGTATATTTTTGTAATACGTGAACATTTTACATCGACTAGCATTCCATATGTTGTTGTGTACACCCATTTGTACCGTGCAGATACAAAATGTTATCGCTAAATGGTTTGCAACAGGAACATATGAGCTCTTACACCGGAATATGTATGACCACAGGCTATGGACCACAGGTAACAGATTAATGAAATCAAACGAAGATGATGTAGACCAAGATGACACTGCGACTACTTCGTTTCATCCTATAACACGAAACCCATACCGAAATTGTATCGGTACACCACATCTTTTGACGAATTCAATAACATTCCTTAAAAAGAAATTTTTGTTATTTTAACTTCAGGTTTAAAAATAATACAGTTATCTACAGTAGATATCAACCATACCATTATGATACGCAGCTCATCAATTATACAACAGCACGAATTCAACCATTTATAGTTATTTCCAAGCAATTCAGAGCCAATTAAAGTTAATGACTAATATCGCCTGAAGACATCTCATTTTTTTCCGGAAAAAAACAGACTAAATATATTACGGTAAAAAGCTTTTAGCAATTCAGAGATCGTAATGGCAATAGAAAATTGATTTTAAGAAATGCCCTTTATCCCATTTAGTTATCACTCTTTTTTATCTTCAAACTTTGACTCTTTGTATATCTTGATACTCCAGCTGGTTTAAAACACATGAGCACCAATAATGCAAAACCGGGGTAGTGGTGGCTCCAAAATGATTTACGTGCAGCAAATTTTAATCTAATTTCGTGGGAACACAGGTGTCCGTGTTCATGAATACTCATTAATGAAAAATGTTAAGCTAAGTGTCGTATTGGTTTTTAAACCACTTAAAAGTGTAAGAGATATATGAAATAGGACATGAAAGTGATTTTCTAGAATCGAACATAGTTCACTTCAGTCGGACATGCTGTATATTAAGTTCACATAACGGAAATGTGTGCACCTGTTCGACGTGTGCTTTTGCATTACAAAACATTGTTTGCGGTATGTTTGAATACATACATGTAGTAAAAGCATTAAAAACAGCCAGGCTAATTTAGCTATAGTATATAGTTCAATCGTGCGATGATGCCCTCAGGGCTAAGGTTTCATTTTTCGCAGACTCTCTTTTGTCATTAGACTATCCCCTTTTTTACTATAACGAAACAATATCTTACTTGTTTTACTTTCTTTTCATGAGGTCAGGGACCCCAGTGGGACAACACTTATGAACAAAAGTCAAATTAAAATCAATGGTTATTTTTATTGAATCATACTTATATATTGTTAACCTGGTTTGTTAGGCAGTTATAAGCCATTATTGTATTGTTATGAAATATGGTTAATAACATACGTTAAATTTGTGTTAACCAGCTGGGCTCACCGTTTTATATTGGTTACAAGTAGCATTTGAACAAAACAAATAACATGAAACAGAAAATAACAGTGACACTTGTATTTTTATTGAGCAGTAGAGGGCACCTATAGCACCTACGAATTTTTCAAACAATTGTTTAACGAATCAAAGAGATTTTATTTCACTGCAGTATAATGACAAGATCCCTGTTAGATGAAATGGTTGATTTACTTACTCCAATGTACCCAGTATATGTACAACACGTTATTTTTACCGATTATCTGATTCACGTCGTTTTGGGAATTCTGATCAATATCGTGGCTTCTGTTTTTCCTTTCCTGAATTCTCTGGGGTTTCGTATTTTGTCAATCATCAACATAATAAAATTTGCAGTCACTTGACTCCCTACGTTGTATTTTCTCTGTTTTGAATGACTTAATATATGTTGTTTATTACCACCCTGTCTACTCAGAGTAAAAGATATTAACATTTCGTACACTATTTGCAATCAGAGATAACCCCTACCCACAACTTTGACAACCTGCCCTTACACCACCTTATGTGATACCCCCTAATTGTTCATCATAATGACCGTAAAGGATGTGAAAGAGATTACTCAAATGCCTGGGATCAGTTGCTTTTGCGTTTTTATTTAGCGTGATAAAACATCGGGGTACACCACACCCTTGAGAGGACGAGGGTTAATGTCAGGTTCGTTGTCCATTACATTATTGTAAGCTTTGATTGATTAAATGAATGCAACGGGCCAACAATGGGGTAACATTACATCCATCTTAGAACTTCTACATGAGCCCTCAGCGATGTAAAGGTAGTTTTACCACTTAGAACTGTTTGTCTTGGTTTGAATTCAGTTTAATTGAAAGGGCTAAGCTAAAATGGAATTTTTACGCCATGTGACTTATGTGGCGATAAATCATCCTCCGTGTTTCTTGTAACCTCTCAACATAACCATTCATGCTACGCATGTCATAAAATAATAAGCGATATAATTACAACTTAAGATGCAACTTATGGCCATTGTGATTGTTTCTTTCTGGGCGATATATTATCCTCAAACATCAGATACAAAAAAGACTGTAATATTATCCGTATTTGGTGAAATTGCATTCAAGTTTGAATTAACAAGGAGCTTTTGGATAATCTTCAAGACGATGATTAGATTTCCAGCGAGTCTGGCTGTACTCAAGCGTGATATTACTTATACTGAAATATTAACGATTTAATGTGTGTCGTGAAAAAATCATCATTGCAATTATCATTTTGAATATCTAGGTTAAAAAACACACATAATGCTAAGTAGTAACGTGGAAAAGTTGAAAAACATCTTAAACGTGTCATTTTTTTTGAAAAATTTATTAAACACCTGCACGTATTTTCTTTTTGAAACATTTTTTTTGCGTTTGCTCTCAGTCATTATGAAA
The DNA here is from genome assembly GCA_000969725.1 of Ophiothrix spiculata. Taxonomy (NCBI): domain Eukaryota; kingdom Metazoa; phylum Echinodermata; class Ophiuroidea; order Amphilepidida; family Ophiotrichidae; genus Ophiothrix; species Ophiothrix spiculata. The sequence continues at coordinate 57,575 of JXSR01S000558.1, read as the reverse complement.
ATAAGGGCAATTATGATTAATGCATGGACGAGTGATGACAAGAAACAAATACGAAAAAAATAAATTGTTCTATTTATGTACATCGATAAATGCATTTCCCTTTCGTTGTGATCTCTAATTAACTATCTAATTATCTGACATGCGAATACCAGAAAACAATTTATCTTTTTTGTTTAGGAATCGTTCTATATCTTTTAGATATTTTATAATATGTTATCACACATTATGTTAAACCTTTGATTGAATAATCTCTACTGAAAGTCTTGTAATCTTATTTTACGAAACATCAAATGAGGACACATTGTACTTTTGTAAAACTTTCAAAGCTAACAGGTGTCTACGATGGGTTATCTATTCTTTTACGCTTTGAATTAGTATTATAATTGATATTTTTATGTACATATTAGAATGGTGTACAATTGAAATTCTTACATGATTACGAGATTCTTACGAGTACCCTTTTTAGTTTCTAGTACATTTGCAAACATTCTACGAGTATATTATTATTTAGTATACCAACAATGCAGTACAAGTATATAGGTGAGGTATTTTAAGCTATAAAACAAGAATGTCATTTTTACAATATAGTTCTGTGTCTATTTAATTTAATTCATTCAATTTAGATTGTATGCACTGCAGTTAAAATGTTTCAATTTCATGGCATTGTTTAATAACTTCTGCTATCTTAATACAAGCAATGTAAAATATTAATCTGACCTTTTTAACATGCTCATTCTAGTTCACAACAAAGTTTCATTATTTTTAATTTACCAGTTTTATTATTAACATGCTGATCTTAATCGACAATGACATCTGAGATATCACAAGAAGAGTGTTTAAATTCCACACTTAAAATGATATAATTTAAAGCACAGGTGCCCCAGTTTTGTTTCTGTTTTATTCTTTAAGCTGTTAAATTTGACAAAAACGCAAAATGTAATACACGTTGAAATAGTCAGACCATGTCATTGACAGATTTTGATCAGCTCTGGCGGGATATAGATTACAAGAAACATTTTGTTCCTTCTGATATCTCCATATTTATAGATATGATTAAACACGTTCATGACAAGACACAATATGAATGGATGAAATGATAAAGATGGAAGGTTGTTGGATAACATTAGCTTGTCCCTAGTCGCTTTTACTTTCTCTCTCTTTTATTTTTTTTAAATATTGATATTAATTATTATTATTCAATCAAGATTTATTTAATGATTTATATCTCAACATTTGTGGGCTGTGTTCGTGCTTCGTAAATAGATAAGTTATTAATGTACATTTGACAAGAAAGAAGTAGCAAAGTAACTATATAGTTGAAATTAGATCTGTATTTTGATCGTCTTTGTCCTATTACCAAAGTATAACTTCAATGGCTTCACACAAAAACGCGTCTCTTACATGACACGCAAAGGGTTGAGCATGTTTGACTCTAGTCGGAGGCAAGAAGGTCGACTTTATTAAGGTGTCATTTTGTACTGAAATTAAGGAGTGTTCTTTAACTAATTTAGCGCAATCTCAATTACCAACTCTGCCCCTGGTATTACGATCACATTTGAATAAGCAGACACTTTTGGATGGTATGGTCAATATAACGACATCCTAAGGGGCGTATGGTAAAAATAATGGTGTACCGTCAAATCATTTACAATAATTATTAATATGATACCTCTGGTTTAAGGCACTAAGAAATTTAATTTTAAACAGCTGATTTCGTAAGAAATCATATAATCATGGCATTATAAGTCAATTGTGTGTACTTGTCGTAAAATATTGAATGTAATGAAATCGAGATTATATGGTATCATTTTCATTTGAGGAGATTGAAACATGATATGAATATTCAAATTGTATTAATATTGGTTATTCTTACACATCAGCAAGAATAACAAAGATCTGGGCTTAAGAGCTTTCAAATAAAATTTCTATATGACATGTCTGATTTACTTTACACACAACGAAAAATTATGTAACACATGGAACGTGGATTTAAAATAAAACAAGTGCTTGTTATAGAAAAGATTAATGATGTCTTGAATGGATTGCGATTTCGGCATGCAATACTGAAATAATGATCCAAGGAATTTAGTAGCATATGTCAGAAATAAGTAGACATGACAGACCTAAATGAAGCTTACCTGTCTATAATTCTCATTCGCTAATACAGTCATGACAGTTCTGATGTTCTAATCGTTATTGAATAGAGCGCTTCTGCATTTTAAGAGCGGCTCTGAGCTGAATAAGTAAATGTTGACACACTTCCTATCGGCATGGCTTCCGTCATTTTGCCAGCTAAACTTGAGGAAAAGACTGCTTTATCGCGTCAGAAATGATTTTGAGTAAAAACCTTATATGGCCCGTTGGGACAGGATTTGCATTTTACGAAACCATTTCGTGCAAAACGTATTTTAGATTAAACACGGTTCTGTATTCTTCATACTTCTGAGACAGAATCATGATATTTGTAAAGGAGCAAAAATAAGAGCGACTTACGGAAAACGTTTGTAAAGTATCAAGTTAAATATTTGCAATACCCATAATGACATTCTCGTTAATACCACGATCTAATATATGAAACAATATTTGGGTTAAATCTCAAATGCTTGTTTTATTTTAAAGCAATATTTAAAATTTTGATATGCATTGACAAAAATCAACAAAGGTTTATGACGTTGAGAAATATGTACCATGAATCCTGATCGAAACGCGTTAACCAAAAGAATGTTATGAAATCCCGTCTCATGTCAAAACAAGATTCAGTACAAACATGATAACCATTTTACATTATACTACTAACTTGATTTAACACTTTTTAACGCAGTTTGACATTGTTCGACCTTTGCAGAGCAAAAAAGTAACAACAATAAGAACATCCCTGTGGGTTTATAAGGTGCTTACAGCTAATTTAAAGTGACACTACTATAGTTAATATTCGGTGTTGCACTTTTTTCCAAAATATATCAGTTGTAAGAATGTTTCTCTCGTCTTAATATGGGTCATTATCATTCACATTTGTTTGAGATAAATGGGTGCGTTCTTGAAAAAGGCAGTCGGTAAAACTCATAGTATCATATGGCGGCAAAATGTATCACTTTCATCACTAATTACATTAAGAGAGTGTTAATAATTTGTACTTTTCTTTTGTTTTTATCTGCTAACAGATTATTTGGGAGTAATGGTGCATGCTCTTCATGTGGACAGTCAATACCCGCTAACGAACTAGTCATGAGATTACAGAATAAAGTCTATCACCTTAAATGTTTTAGCTGTACCTCATGTCACATTCAACTAGTACCGGGTGATAGATATTCATTTGTAAATGGAAGTCTTATCTGCGAAAATGACCACACCAAAATGTAAAAACCCCATGGCCCATTGTCAACTGTAAAACTCAGACCGGGAAACAAGGTACTGTATTCTTTCATTCGAAATATCTACTTTTTATATGTGTTTTCTTTGATGTTGCCTTACAAGGCTGCAATTTTAAGACATGAATCTCTTCATAGTAAAGAATGAGTCAATTGACAGGTCACTCAACAGAACCTCTTTATTATCTTGAGCGTTAAAAAACACGCGTAAAAAGGCGTATTTGTCTAAATAAATAACTACAGTAGTTGTCATTTAAAGCACTCTATTTATCATTACCAAGCGATATAAGACAAACTGCTAATGTTATACATAAAAGAAACCAGAAACAATTTTGTTAAACAGAATAGATATTGGTATTGTGTCAGTTATCAAATTGAGTGTCTGTATTAGTTTCTATTGTTACTTTTGATAAAATCGTTAACTGCATTACATTAAAATGAGACGCCTGTAACATCACCTATATTGCACTTAGACATTTATGCAAAATATGGGAAGTAATGTATCTATATATTTTGTCAGACAGGGTACACATTTAAATGTCAGTTTTGAATATATGATATCTTTATATAAGATGGGTATACATAAAGTGTCGATCAATCGCCTAACGATTGTACAATTAGTTTTCTAATGGAATGTATTTACTAAACTTAAAATAATATATTTGTATTTAAAATATTAATTTTCTCATTTTGCCACTGTATAATTGTGATGGCGATTTGTTTTTTTTTTCCTTACATAAATTATGGTACATGTATTATTCTAATTTTGGAAAAAATATATCTAAATAAAATTATTCATAAATTACAAAAGTTAGCTGTAAGAACAATATCGCGTGAGCATTATAGATGCCATGCAAATCCACTCTTCAAAAAGCATAAACGTTTATATGTATATGATACATATAAATTGGATATTGGTGTGTTTATGTATAAACCTCAAGCAGAGTTATTACCAAAAAAAAAACATTTATAAATTATTTTCGTAAGCACAATCAAAATCATAATTATACTACAAGAAATGCCCCAAATTATAGCATCCATAACTCGAAGAAATGTTTTTCTGATAGATTAATTCGAACATCTGGTCCAGGTCTATGGAATTATCTGGATTAAAAAAAAAATCTAAAACTGCCAAAGAATTTAGATAATTTATATAAGACAAACCTTTTAGAAACATATACTTGACCTTTGTGATTTAACAGATTCAACACTTGTATTTTATTTTATTTGTTTTGACGTTTAGGGCATGTCTTGTCTTTTGTGCGTCGAATGTGTGTTTTTACTTTCTCCTATTAATGTGTTTTAGGCCCTTTTTGGCCTTTTTCCATATCCTCAATACCATTATTTTGTTAAATGTATGTATAATTTTATTTGTTCTTGCTCTGTTCAGTGTATTTAAATGTGGTATTGGAATAAATTGATATGATATAATTGATATGGCCAGGAAATGTGAAACGGTAATACAACATAAGCAAAGAAAGACTACTATAATGACATTATTTTATTAAAGCTAGACGCTCTTTTAAATATGTTAAGGATGTACAATAATCCCTTGTTTGCCAGAATAAAACAAAACTTGTCCTTTTCTTACCTATACAAAAAATTGTAGATACATATTACAATATTCAATCGAGCACATAACATTGCAAAATTAACCCCTCATTTTCTGAAATATTTTATACTTTGTAACTCAGCAACCGAAAATCCGATTTTTTTTTGTCATTTTTGGCCTGTTTCTAGATTCTAAAACGTATAAGAGGTCCAACTTTTATGTTTTCAAAATTTAGTTAGGTTGTTTACAAATTAACCCTCGTCTTCCTAAGCCTTTTTCTGTAACACGTCTTCCGGGGGGGGGGGGGTTACCACCCACCCCTGTGATTTTGAATTTGGGACCCCCGAAAGTTATATTGTTTGATACTATAGTATAGGGTAGGGTTTCCTCTTTCCATTGATACCAAGATCATGAAAATCGGTCGAGGCGTTACGTAATTATGACGTCACAAAGTATTTCCGTACCGAAAAAAATCGACTTTTGGCAAAAGTGGTCACTTTTTCAAAAAATCGTTATAAAAGTTGTAAATTTCCGTTTTTCCGGTTTTTTGCTAATAAATGAAGGAATCAACAACTCTAACATGTTCTGTAAGTTTCAAGTCAATAGCATGCAGATATTTTTCAAAATGACGATTTAAAATTTTCCGAGGTGGCAACCACCACCCCCTACCCGTCGACTTTGACGGCTTATCATAACCCCACCTTAGGTGGTACCCCCGATTTTTTCCCGTCAAAATGACCGCAAAGGATGTAAAAACAATTACCCAAATGCCAGGGGTCGCTTTATTTTGCGTTTTGGTGCAATCGGCGATCATCCGTTAGGGGTGGTGGTAACTACCCCCCCCCCCTTTAGGAAGACGAGGGTTAATGGTCCAAGAACAAGGGTTTTTCAGGGCCTTGGTCCAAAGTCATACATTTTGGTCCAAAACTGACCTAACCATCATCTTCTACATGAAAATCAACATCTAGAAATGTATACTTTTATATGGAGTTACTTATCGGTTGCTGAGTTACAAGGCATACAATATTTCAGAAAATAAGGGGGTTAACTTTGCCAATAATTCATTTTGTATTATCTCTTTCAACCATTTGAACCATTATAGTATTAATCGTTTAAACCATCGTGTTTTTTTCATATGTCTAAGACGTAAAGAATGAATTCTGTCGTAAAATATCTTTGTATTCGATAATCAGAAATCAAATGACAATATTAAAATTCTTATATTTTATAGTGTACTTATGCTATTAATTAAAACTAATTGAACGTCATTTGCAAACAAACACCTATTTACTAACAGAATAATAAGAGAATGTCTGCTATTTAAAACACAAACTTTGATTTTTCGACCTGAAATACATTTATGGCGTCATAATTACGTAACGCCTTGGCCGATTTTTGTTGTCTTGGTATCGTTGGATAGAAAAGAACCATACCTATCTATTTATAGCAAAACCAAGTTCATAGAGGGTTCCGTTCTAAAAATTCAGAAGGGGTTGTAACACCCCCCCCCCCACCCCACCCCCCTTGTTTACATGTTACAAAAAAGGCACGGTTAGACGAGGGTTAACAGT
>JXSR01S000556.1:58327-75227 GCA_000969725.1 Ophiothrix spiculata | reverse complement strand
GTGTGTAGTCAAGATCATAGAAACGAAGGTCTAGACTCTGCGGACTAACGATTGACTGTGAAAAGCGGGTCTAGAGAACTTAAAAGTGATCTTAAGAAAATCATTTCAACAACACTTACGGTGGTCAAGGGGGTGGGGGGGGGGGTAACACGGGGGACACTCAAGGAAAATGTTGCAGGCATAGCGTGACCCGCAGTTTTTCAAAACACCCCATAAAGGGTGGAGGGTTTTGAAGCCAAAATATACCCTTTTTCCCCTATTCACACCCTAGATCGGAATCGACACTGTTTTCACACTTGAGTTTGATACCCTAAAAGATGTCACCCGATTCACGTCCTTGAGTCCTCAAAACAACCCTAATTCACCCTTTTCTTGGTCACGCTATGCCTGCAACATTTTATTTGAGTGGCCCCTCGGGGGAGGAAGGTTCGTATGGACCCAAGATTTGGTATTAAATTTTTTCGTCATCCTTTCATGTAATTGTCTAACTCTGCTAAGCAGGAACTCTGCTGTAATCCGCAAAACCTTGTACGGCTGTTGGATGCAAATTCAACAGAGTAAAACTGTTTAGTTTCAGGATTAAGCCAAAGATAAAGCTATACGGGAATTTGATTTTGACTTTTTAGATGACTGAGATAATTTAATACTGAAGCCTTTCCACTGTGCATAACTGTTTTTATTACATTCTTTTACTAAAGAAGACGACTTGAAACTTTGTTGCATGATTTTCAAAATAAAAAACAACCTATACCATGATTACCAGAGGAGGGTGGCCGTGGCAACTATTGCATGGTTGCCGTTCCGATCACAGACGATACCCGGTTGGGTCAAGTTTACCGCCTCTAGTAGTAGTAAGCCATTGGAAACATCGTGGAAAAATACAACTTCTGGGATCGCGCGGGATGGCCGCTAAAATTATATTCCTAATCGGTAAAAAATATGATAAAATCTATAAAAAGTGGGGTTCACGCAGCGATTTAGAGTACTGTAAACGCCAATATTTTCGCGCTCAGTTATTTTCGCGCAAGTCCTAATTTCAAGTTATTTTGAATCATTTCACGCGCTTTTATTTTCGCGCTTGTGATTTTTTTTACGTGCGGCGGTATATAAATACCACTTTTCGCGCTACATTTATTTTCGCGCTTGGAGAATTAAAATACCACTTTTCGCGCTACATTTATTTTCGCGCTTGGAGAATTGAGCAAAAATTAATGTAGCGCGAAATAAACCACTTATACAGTTATGTTTAACTTTGTGACATTTACTTTTATAATTTATTTGATCAATGTATAAAAATGAGTTTCTGTAATGTATCCCTAAATTTTTGTTTAGAAATCCATCAGCCTAAATTAAGTAAATCGTGTCCTATGCCGCCTGATGATTACAGAACTTTACAATACGCTTGGTATCAAACAGGGGGGGTAGGACATGACGTCAGCAGATTTTGAAACTCCCATTCAAAAAACTTGAATTTTAACTAACGCTCAAAAATTTCATTTTATGCCCTTACTTAGTGTATAAACATGTGCAGATTTCAAAACCGTTGGGGTTGGGACTTCAACCCCAGAAAACTAAAAAGATATTGTGATTATTATAAAGAACTACTTTTCTTTTCATTTACGCATTGAAATATACGGGCGATACCACGGATGACTACACATCAAATCTGAGTAAACAGTCCGGTAAACAGGCAATTAAAGAGATCGTCCTACCACCACTGGTATCAAAAAAAATCAAATTGACCCTCCCATTTTAGTTCTAATTAGCATAAATACTAGTAAGCATTATCGTGGATGCTCTTCAAATTCGTTTTGCCCATAAAATCATAACTGAATAACCTTTTTCAAATTTTAATCAAGAATGTACACTCACAAACTGCAAATATGAGCCACATTAAAAATTCCAATGCGATTAAAAACTTCAGAACATGATTGAAATAAAGGTTTAACAAAAAACATAGTTCGGGTCATGTTTTGAAGATTTTTACTAAGTGCAGGGTAATCCTGTTTACATTTTCCACATTGGCATATTACTTGTCTACAATATGCTATTAATAATATATTAGTGGCAAGCACCCTTCAATGTGTTACTTAATACTAGCTCTTGCACAGAGCCCAGTTATTTGTTTGTTACAGGTTAGCACCAAACCAGTCAGAATTACTCAGTCTGTGTGAATTGGTAAACTGCTTCAAAGCACCACAGCCTTGCTACTTGGTCATTAACTTGGTTAGATCATGTATTTGGCCCAGGTGGGGGCGGCTGCGATTAAGTAGAAGCGACTAAATTTAGGGACTAAGGATTTCTTAAACGCAAATTTAGGATACATCTTTCTATTGGCGCATTAATATTGAATATGTTACACAAATCATATTTTTACCTTTATTCAAATAATATCAAAAGTGCTCCTATAGTGATACACTTTATTGTATTATTCCAAAACCGCTTGGGTTCACACGTGAACCCCATTCGTAGCAAAGTAATTTGATGTTTATTCGATGCACTATTTTAACGTAATGAAAATTACACGAGCGACACCGCAGAGATATTTCGTTCAATTATGGACGGTAGACAGGCACGGCCATCGTCGTCTGTATTTGGCCACTGGAATTACTAGACAGAGGAGGTTGGTCAGTGGTCGGGTTTGTAGGGGGATCTGGGCAAGATCTAACTTGACACTAAAGCCTGATCTGTATTGTTTTATACGCTACCAAATATTTGGAACCACAAGTCTTTGTTGTTACATTAATTCCAATGCATTTTCTAAGTTTGGTGGTCAAAACTACCAAATGTTTGGCATCACATAAATAAATGTGTGGTGGCAAAGTTTTTTCACCATCAAGCCTCAGTTATTGTTAGAAAATATAATGGAATTAATGTATTAGACAACTTGCACCAAATATTTGGTAACTCATGAAGACTTGGTCTTTGCTTTGCCTGTAGAATACATTTTCACCATTAATTGTTGCCCAGGGCCCATATTCATGAAAACTGCTAAGTCTAGTTGGCTGCTAACTCTTTGTCTAGCAGCCAACTAGAGTTAGCAGTATTTCATGAATATGGGCCAAAGATGCTTACAAAAGTCATTTAGAAGGTTGCTTGTTTTTCTTAGACATACAAAGTGGCTATATGCCTTTTATATGCCTTTAAGCAATTATTTTCCGCCAAAAATCATATACACTTGTAATACATGTCTCATATTTCTCCGAGGTGTTTCTCACTTGTTCACAGGGATTTTATTGCCAATGCCAGTTGTTGAACTCTTCTTCTGTCTTTAATTGTTTATCATGGCCCAATTTGAAATAAAAAAATATATCTTGAAATGCGGTATAATATAACAGTGATGTATAAAATATATTTCAGTTTTGCCATCTGTGTGCACATGATTATCCCATCAGTGGTTCAAAAATGTGGAGGGCACTTTAATGGATGCATACTGGAATGAATACAGTATTTGGCAACAGCTACAGTGAAACCTCTTTAACACGAAATCTGTAGGGCCACACTTTTTACTTTGTGTTATCAGAATTTTGTGTTATGCATCACATTTTTAATACAAATTCAATGTCAGGGACTTGAAAAACAGTTTTGTGTTATCAGGGTTTTTGTGTTAACAGATTTCGTTTTAAAGAGGTTCCACTGTACTTATTTGGAAGAAAATGAACACCATAGTAACTCGCATCTTGCTATTCAGTTTCTGCCAAAAATAAGCAGAGCCTTTTTCCTTATGGAACCACCACAAGAAGAATCCTCAATGATTTCCCACTTCTTATTTCTTTTGGTAAAGTTCTAAACCTAACCCTAATCCTAATACACTACTGCCAGAAAGTATTTCTGCATTTAACTAAAAATGTTAAGGAACCTCATTTTTTATATAAAACGTCCTATAATCATCAAAGATTCATGCTTGTATAGATGACTTTTTTATTCAATAAATGTGACCCGTCATACCGAAGGTACCTTAAAGGTTGGCACAGTAAATTACGAGATACGGGCCATTGAAGCTGAGCATAGTTAAAAATCACGTCCAGGTCGAATTTCTAATTTCATCAGAAACATGACCTTTGAAGTGTATTCTATCATATTAATCAGGTTCCAACATCCAAAACATAAGGCAAATGTTTTGAAAACCAAGATAAAAATCCTTTCTCCATTCAAGTTTTACCAGTACAGAAACTTTAAACTCGATTTTCTCAGAACTATGCCATTTACCAATTATTTCGATGTAACTTTGCAATCGAACATCCAATAACAAAAAGCAAGGTGTCATTTTAACGCTTAAAATATAATCTTTCAGATGAGACCAAGAAATCAATTTTCATTTTGGGACCCTTAAGGTACCTTTTCTATATGACAGGTAACACATATATGAATTAATGTTAACTTCTGATAATCTGATATTTGATCTTCCATTACCATAAAAATGGCTGATTTCATGGGCCACATACAAATACATTGCAAGTACAAATCTCATTAGAATGTAACCTATCAATTATTCATAACCTTATTATCACCGTGCAACTGGACAGGATGTTTTCAACAAATATGCAGAACAGAAATGTATTTAAACTCTCTTTTTAATGAGTACGCTAAAGTGGTAAATATGCATTTCACACCATATTTTCAAATGCATTGAGTGCAATTCTGCTTTGATTAAATAATTATTGAAAAAATTATGAAAGTCAGATAAACGCCTCTCAAGATATGGCTAAATAAAGATTTTGTGGGGAAATGCTTTCCGGCGTCAGTGTACATACCTACCATATGTGACCTATCATATCGAAAGGTACCTTACGGGTCCCAAAATTAAAATTGATTTTTTGGTCTCATCTGAAAGCTGAGATCTTAAGCTTTAAAATGGCACCTTGCTTTTAGTTATTGGATGTTTGCTTGTGAAGTTAAATCCAAATTGGTAAAAGGCGCCAGGCTGATTCGGAAAGCTATAGTTCTGAGAGAAAAGAGTTAAAGTTCTTGTATTTAGTAAAACTTGAATGGTGAGAGGATTTTTATCTTGGTTTTTAAATACATTTTGCTTACATTTTGGATGTTGAAACCTGATTAATATGATAGAATACACTTCAAACGTAACGTTTCTAATGAAATTAGAAATTTGACCTTGGACGTAATTTTTGACTATGCTCAGCTTCAATGGCCCGTATCTCGTAATTTACTATGCCGACCTTAAGATATTTTAGATATGATGGGTCACATATGCCATACACCTAACCTCATTCTGAACAGTGCTACATTAAACAAAAAATTGGGAAAAGGTATACTTTAAATCCCATCAAAAACTTCACCTGGGACGTCCCGACCCTAACTCACTAACTGAGACCCGACCCTAACTACCTGGGACCTGACCCTAACCCTAAACATACCCGAACCCGAACCCTAAACCTGAACCCTAAAATTTCGGATGGGACCTAAAGTATACTTGGTCCAAAAATTGTTAAAAGAACATGTCAATCTTTCTTCTTACTTCTCTGGCATATAATATAATGGATACAATTTGGTTATCCCATTTGAAAGTTACACATCCTCTTTGGAAGATTTGAAATTCCAACCAAAATTAAGTGGGTTCCCAAATTCAGAAAATATCATAGACTACTGCATTGTGGGTAAAACAGTGAGGGGATATACAGCATGGTCCACCTACGGTATTTCATTGGAAGTGAACTTGACCAAAATTTAGTTGTTTGGTTAAGATTTTGAATCTGATGAGTACTCTAAAGCGGGAGTTCTTAAATATTTCTTAAATGCGCGCACCACATTAATGAGAAAATTGAAGGCTAAAGCGTCACATGAATTCTTTCTTCAGTGTATTTCTATGTATTTCTTTGTTCTTTGAGACAGCAAAAGTGCCAATCTGTATTACTCAAAGTGCCAAATTGCGCGACTAGTTGAGAATCCCTGCTATGAAATATTAACATAACTAAAACTGATTACAACTGCCTAAAAACTTTATTCTTTCTGAAAAAGCAAAGTCTATTTGTACAGTAGTTGATGGAGGGATTGTGTTCATATATATCCCTGTTCAAAATGCATTTTTTACCCACACTGCATTCTGATCTGAATTGTCAAATTGACTATTGACACTTTGCATTATATGCAGTAATAACGCTTGATTAGCTCAATAATTTGCATTTCTCAGTAAAAGTACCCTTCAGTTACCTTATATTTAGATTTGTACTGATACAGAAGATTGCTTAGCTTTCAGTGTGGTACTGCTTATTGCATTAGGCCAAAAAAATTGTTTGGTTGCCCTCGACAGCTTTTTTCAAAGAGGGTCGGTCGGTCGTTTTTTTTTGTTTTTTTTTCAATACTCTTCCACGAACCGCTACGTGGATCGGCCGCTCCAGTCTTCACAACTTCCCCCGCGATATCCAAATCAAAACAATCAAATACCTCTTGTAGTGATTTGGGACATCCTAAACATTTTGAGGGTTGAATATTGAAAACAAAACAAAAATATAACATTTTTTCTTTGTAGTTTTCGGTAAGTTTTGCATCTTTTTGAGAAAAAAAAATTCAATTCAAAAAAGTTTGGGTCGGGCTGAAAAATAGGGTCGGTCGGTGGAGGGCAACCAAACAATTTTTTTTTGCCTTATCCTTCTATAGACTCACCACCAGGTATACACTGTATGCAGCGCCCCATGAAGGAGCATTCGCACAGGGGACTAGAGTGGATTTCCAATGTAATATTAGATGGAATGACTATTCTTCTATAGAGCGGATTTCAAATGTAACAGTAGATGGAATGACTATTCTTCTATAGAGAGATTTCCAATGTAACAGTAGATGGATTGAATATTCTTCTATAGAGCGGATTTCCAATGTAACAGTAGATGGAATGACTATTCTTCTATAGAGCGGATTTCAAATGTAACATTAGATGGAATGACTATTCTTCTATAAAGCGGATTTCCAATGTAACAGTAGATGGAATGACTATTCTTCTATAGAGCGGATTTCCAATGCAACATTAGATGGAATGACTATTCTTCTATAGAGCGGATTTCCAATGCAACAGTAGATGGAATGACTATTCTTCTTTAGAGCGGATTTCCAATGTAACAGTAGATGGAATGACTATTCTTCTATAGAGCGGATTTCCAATGCAACAGTAGATGGAATGACTATTCTTCTATAGAGCGGATTTCCAATGTAACAGTAGATGGAATGACTATTCTTCTATAGAGCGGATTTCCAATGTAACAGTAGATGGAATGACTATCCTTCTATAGAGCGGATTTCCAATGTAACAGTAGCTTCTATAGAGCGGATTTCCAATGTAACAGTAGATGGAATGACCATTAGATACAAACTTCTTATTTGAAATGGTGTTTGGTCATTGTTATGAAGACATGGTCATTGATGACGCATATATTTATAAAAACTTGCTCCATATTAAACTCCTTTTCTCGAATGTTCCATCTTAAAATATTGCAAAATATGTTACCAAGGCTAACGTCTGAATCTTCATCCACACACGTTATGTAAAGTTTGGCAACCATTTTAAGTATTATCATAAAAATACAATAAAAATATTAAAAAATAGAAGTCTCTGTCTTTGCACAAACTTTCACAGTGAGCATGCATCATTTTGCTTTGTGTAATGTCCACACCATGGTTTGGCCTAGTCCTGTCACACCCACTACGGTGTAACCTTTCTCTTCTAGTTTATTCAATACTATCCTCGGTAACTCTTGTGTTCTGTATTCTTTGCTGAAAAGAAAAGAAAGAAAGAGAAAAGATTTAATCCATACAGTTAACACATAGTATTAAACAACTATCCATGTCCAAATTTTCCTGTTGGTAAAACTGTGCACTGTCGTAGGCGGCAAATATTAGTGGAAAAAAGTGAAACACAAGCACTGCTCATTGCAATTGTTCAGCACAATGGTGGGTTGGTCAGTTTCCCTGGAAACTGACAATAAAATTAAAACTCAATTTCAATATTGGCATTTGGTAAAGTTAAAGTAATGCGCCCACAGACAGGCTTGGCATACATGCACCGGGACATAAGGCGCCAGGTTCAAGCAGTATGCAAGTTGGGCTCCCTCCTGGGGGCTCCCTGCTAGGTTTGCATGCATTAAATGGTCTTCGTTCTCCCCCTTTCTTGATCTTTCCTCATTCCTGCTCTTAAAAATGTGAAACTGTTAGTAAACTTGCTTACTTCTATTGCAATAAACAACTTTGGGTCATCAACTGCCTGCTATGCATGTCAGGAAGAAATGCTGCCCTCTATACCTGGTTAAGAAAAACGAACAAGGCCGACAAGTCTTGGTCTTTTAGCATGCGGGGGGAGGGGGTACTCATATTTTTCGAGATGATACTGCACATAAGTCTACAGACATCCCCAAAGGTGGATCATACTATGAATCTGAAGCAGACGATCACGATATTTCATTTCGGGGTCATCACAATATAGGAGAACTAAATTGAAAGTGGCACACTTAGTTGAAATCAGCTTGAACTTTAAACAGCTTTCTAACATTTTTTTCAGCAGAACAAGTTTGTGAACTAGAAAAATTATTTAATTGGCACAACAAAACTGAAATAAGTATAAACTTTAACTCCTTTCACAAATGATTGAGAAACCCCACAATAGTTGAAGTTCAATATGCTCTGCAAAATTCTATGGAAAGGATTATCTTAGACTATAAAATTCACTGAAGCTCTTCATTTGTATTCCTGGTGGCTTGTTTTCCTTCAAATTGGCCAGATTTTGGGTTCTCTGTATGGTTTGTAACTGTAGCTAAAGTAATAAATTTAATAATGACCTCGATCGGTTGGTTGCCATTCATGTATTATATAATGCAGTCGGTTGGTTGCAATTCATATATAACAGAGTGTAAATTATAAAATGTATGAATTATTGAAAATATTTCAATGGCATTTATGATATGCAATTTTGTTTTTAAAGCATATGCGACGGAAGCGTGGGATGGTGGGGGGGGGGTGACCCTCTCAAAAATGTTCTCTTTGTATTGATAATTTAAATGTGAAAAATCAAAAAAAAATGTGCGCTCCGCACGAATTTTCAGTAAAAATTTGCTATTTTTGCACAAATTTCCAAGATTTTTTTATCAATTTGTAGCTGAAATTAACCGATTTGATATATTTTTTTTGTGTGTGCTACGCGCGCATTACAAAACATCACAATAGTCCTCCGCCCATTTTTCCTTAAAAAAATTGATTAGAAAAATTAGCCGCCCCCCCATAAAATTTTAATCTGTTTAAAAGGGCACTGAACTTGTTTAAGGTCATTGTTCAACAAGACATAACGTGCTTTTGACATTCTCAAATCTTGATCTATAGCACACTTGATTTATTTCAATTATAATCTGTAAATATAAACTTATATGGGATAACGAATGTGATCGCCTCATTCAGTTTTCAACTGATCAAAACAATATGGTACCATATCTCTTGAAATGAATTGCCCCCCACTCTCCCTAGATTTGATCACTCATTTGCTTGCAGCAATTATTGATTGGCAGTGATGGTCACAACTTCAAATATTAAAATTGTGCATTTGATAAGCATCATAGGTCTCATGGATATCACTGGTCATGGAAACACAAAAACCAAAATCAAAATTCAAGTTGATCCCAGCTGAAAGTTGTTCCATTTTCCATGACGGAACTGACTGGTTTCATCTGGATTCAACTGTTATTAACTGGTTGTATCTGGACTTGCCTGAGTTCAACTGGTCAGTAAAAAAACCTAGTTGAAAATTGTTCCATTTTCCGTCACGGAACCAACTGACTCAAATGTGTGCAACTGGATATTCATCTAGGATCAACTGGATTTCAATTGGTTCCAGTTGAAACCAGTTCAACTGGGATCAACTGGAATTCTGACCTGGGCAAGCATTCTAAGATACGGTATGGTACTTTGTAGATTAAATTTATTTCACTCAACTTATAAACATATACATGTTGGAACAAATATAGGTAAACAATTGATAAATAATTTTTCTATCAAACCATAATATATATATACAAGTTAAGAATAAAAAAATATTGAAAAAACAAGATTTTACCAGCAAATCCATTATAAAAATGTGGGATTAAATATTTCTTATTTTTTACAAAAATGTATAATGAAGTTCCCGATCTGAATTGATTTGATCATTTGCTTTACCTTATAATGCTTTATGATGTAAATATAACATGATGTACAACTGTTAAACAATTTTATAATTTATTCTTACATACAGAATATTTAAGATTGTATACTTGTAGTGAATTAAAATGCCACAATCGTCTCATCTCCCATCATCTAATCACTACACTATCCGGGGGTAACTGGGTATTCTGACCGGGTAACCACTCGCATTACCAAAAAGGTGAGACCTGGACAGGTCCCGAAACTTGCAATATAGGGTATCAAAATCGACAAGTTACTCTGCAAGTCTTACATAGGGTATCAAATTTTGCTTCCAAGTCTCTGATAGGGTAGCAAACTAAGACAGAATGGTTGAAATATCCAGAAACACTTCTTAAGAGTGTTCAAATGGTGTACAATTACATTTTACCAATTATTTGTCACATTTGCGTACGGTCTCAGATAGGGTATTCATTTGAACAGATATGGTCTCGGATAAGGTATCCATTCGAACAGATATGGTAGATTTTTGATCTCAGATAGGCCCGGTATCATTTCACTCATTTTTGCCAATTATTGGTCTCACATTGGGTCACCTTTCAGAACCTGCGGAATTTGTGTGATTACCCGGAAACCAATATAAGGCCCCCCCCCCCCCCCCAGGTACACTATGCCCACAGCCCAAGGGAAGAGGAACCTGTTACACAAAGTCCTTGTTATCTAGAGTAGATCCATACAATCTCTGTGTCTGATTACAAAATATTGATTTTGAGCTTCGGTTTCAGGCTCTACATTGCAGCTGCAAGTATGGTGTACAGAAATGAAATGTATGTTTGTATCGGGGGGGGGGGGATTGGATTGGGTATGGTATTAAGGTATTAATATCCTTGAATTAACATACTTGAGTATTAACAAGCAAATAAAATGCAATTGGGGTTGGTATAATGTTGACCAGTCAAATTAACAGTCATCACTTTTCATTTAAATCTGGTATAAGGCCAAAAAAAAAAAGATTGTTTCGTTGCCCTCAGCGACCAACCCTATTCGAAAATTTTAAAAAAAAAGGGTCGGGAAAGCACCCAATTTTGCTGAAATTGGGTGTTTTTTGAGAAAATATTTTGAAAATAGTGGAAAATGCACCCAAATTTCATAATTTAGGTGCTTTAAAAAAAATTATTTTCATACTGACCAACTCATTTTTTCAGAAATTTCACTTGGAGGGCAACACAACAATTTTTTTTCTTGGCCTAATAGTCTAGTCTCTAGAATCATTTAGTTCATTAACTTTGGAGTTTGTTCACTTAAGGTTTGTTTTTCTTTTATGGATTTGACTTCTTTTGACCATTAATTTTTAACTACTTTGGAAATTTAGCACCCCCATTTTTTCTATTCTTTTATGATGATTTTAGCAATTTTGTCCTCTGCATAATGGTGAACCTGTAAACTCTCCTATGATCTATCTACCCATGGATTTTCAAAAGTCCAAGTAAAATAAATTATCAGTTTTACGTCCAGACTTTTTGAAGAAGTTGGGAGGGAGGTCCTTATTATTATTTATCATTTTTTGCAAATTTATTATTTATTTCTGTGTAAAATTCATATTCAATTTCCAACAGCTTTGTTTACACACTCAAAAATTAAGAGAGGGCCTTCTTTACCCCTGGTTTGAAAAAAGTGTGTGGGATGTGTTTATAAATTACAATTAAGCATTTTAAAGACATGGACAAAAAGGGAAAATATTATTAAACACATTTCAGAATCTTGTAAAAATTGGAGCAGGCGGGGACGTAAAACACATACTTTTTTTTATTTGGGTTAGTGCTGGGTATTTATGAATCCTACCAAATTATGTCCATGGTAAGTAAAATGTAGAAAATAATAAATTCAAATTTGATTTTGATTTGTTAGCCCTACTGATAGGTACTGAACAATTGTTATTTACATTTCAATTGAAATTTATCGTTTTTTAATTGAGCATGAACATTCATATTAAAGCTAAAATAATTCCATTTAAAAATTAATGAAAATCACAAAATGTACTTATAAATCATTTGCTAAATTTAAAGCTTATCACCAATGCTACTTTGTGATGTAAACTGTGTTACAATTTAAAGAAAACGAACAGTTAACGTTTTTGTAACTCCTGTATCTCAGAAACAAATTTTAGTACATTTTAGATTTGTTATCAGCACCGATAAATGTACTAATACTATTTTAGGGAAAACTATGAACTTCAAGATAATAAAATTAGTATCATCAAGCTTCCACTTTAAACTATCAAATTCACTTACGGACTCACAAAATTATTGTTAGACATTGATCATCTAGAGATACACAGATAAAAAAACCACAAAGTTTTTCTACAGCTGAAGCTTGTACCTTTACACCCGGGGTAGGGGGCACTCAACTTTGAGTTACCAGCCATGTGCCACCAAAGATACCCTACATTTTCTTTTGCTCGCTCTTACCGAAAGACCCCCTATTTTACCAACTGTCACTCAATGACCCCCTAATTTTTAAAATTCCTTGTCATTAAAACAACCTTTGTCACTCAAAGACCCTCCATTTTCTTAATTTGAAGTAATTTTTTGAACATTTTGCTAAATATGTCGAAAATTTTGCTTAATTCTTCAAAATTTTGCGGGTTGTTTTTACCATTTTGACCAGGAAAGACCCTACTTTTTTCAAATTTTGCCAAAAGCCCCACCCACCCCCACTTTTTTTTGCACTTTGTCACGGCAAGGCCCCCCTTTTCTCACCCAATTTGTCACAGAAAGACCCCTACTTCCGCGATGTTCAGTTGCACTTGTAGGTCACATATATAAGTGAGTGCCCCCTCCCTGGGCCTTTACAGCACTGCAATGCAGCCAGTTCAGTGGCATGCCCAATGTGGTGGTGGGGAGTCAGTCAGGAGAACAGGCCCATTTGGGGACCTGGACAATAAAAAAGATAGACAAAAAGATCAAAACAAAATGGAATAAAAATAGTTTGAAATGTTTTTCGAATGTTGAAAAGGTTGCTGTGCGCTTGTGAGACCTTTATTTATTTTTTTTTATTTATTTATTTTTTTGGCTTGTCAGTTTGCAAAAGATACACAAAAACATTTGGGGGTTACTTTTTCTTTTAGTTGTATGTCATTTGGGGGAAACTGATGCTTGTGCCCCACCACTCAAAAATCCTAGGAATGCCACTGACCAGAATCACAACATGATTGTACAGACTTTCAACACTTCATCTACACAGAAAATAATAAGTGACTCACTTTAACAAGTTTGACTCACTTATTATTTTCTGTGTACCACTGTTATCTTACAGCTCTTCTTTAGTCCCTCCCCCCTTTTTTTTAAATAAATATTTAAGTTCATTACTTTATGATACTCAAGTATCACTCAAATAGCTAAGAGGTTGGTTTCATTTTACAGCAAGTTTAACATTTGTACAAAGCAGAAGACTCAAATTGTCATGTAGAAGTGATTTCATTATGTTTAATCATCCTTGCTGCTGATTTGAGCTATATGACCATCCTTGATAAAATAACCTACACGTTAGCAGGGTTTTCTCCGGGTACTCAGGTCTTCCTCCTGCATTAAAAACTGAATTTAAAAAACATCTTGGAGCCATGTTGATGATAAGCTTCCTTTAGCTTACTTGGTACAAAGTACCAAGTTGGGTTTCCTTGGCGAAAGCCTAAGGCGAATTCCAGCGTGACAGGCGTGACCTTTGCATGAACCTTTTTTTCTCTGAATAGCTGGTAAATTTTATCTAAAGGCGATACCACGGAAATATTCCTATATGTTATAGTAAACATTTGATATTGGATGCAAAAAGTGAAACATTTATTCTAACTCAATCACTGTCTTCACAATGGGGATACAAAGTGTCCGTGACAGGCGTGACCCAAACTGACACTGCCTTTTCAAAAATATGGTTTAATGCTGAATTCTATCTCTTTCCCACGGGAGATTTGATTCCTGTTTATGTTGCAGTATATCTCCTTTGGGGAACCAATCAGGAAACATTTCACTTTTGGAGCTGTAGCTCTTAACTTGGAGAATACAGGCTAAATCATTGCGTGACAGGCGTGACGTGACAGGCGTGACATTTGTGCACACCTAGTAAAACTTGATTTTAGCAATGGATCTGTTGTTTAATAACGTCTTTATTTATGATTATGATTTATTTTCAACAGTTTTGATACTGTATTATGCAAGTCTAATCTATTTTTGAGCTTTAACCCTTGTCCTCCTGAGATATTTTTGCAACACGTCCTCCGAAGGGTTGTTGCAACAACCCTAATATTTTAGAACGGAACCTCCACTGAACTTGGTTTTGCTAATAATAGATAGGTATGATCCTCCCCTATCTAACTATACCAAGATCATCAAAATCGGCCGAGGCGTTACGTAATTATGACGTCATAAAGCACTTTCGGATTGGAAAATCAGGCAAAATTGCATTATGGCAAAATTGGCCACCAAAAAGCAAAATTTTGCTACAAACATTCTAAATAACAGATTTTCGTCGGTTTTTTTGCCAGTTAAGACAGGAAATAATGATTCTAACATGTCTTTTAAGTTTGAGTTTTATAGCATGCACATTATTTTCAAAATGGTGACTTAAACATTTCTGGGATTTTGACTTCGTGACAGGCGTGACCGATTTTGAGATGTAATAGTGGAGAAATAAGCAATCACTGAAAGTTTGTTTATTGCTTTGCAGATGTAGACTCCATGGTAGAAGATAGATATTGATGTTTCACCAAAACATGACCTTTTAATAAAACACAGCAAAAACTTTTCATGTTTTTCGTGACAGGCGTGACATCTGAAAACGGCAAATTCCAACAACACACTACTCGGCTATGATTAACATTTATTACTAAAACGTGATTCTACTTTAGAGCACAGAGACTGGGGCTTCTTATACACTAATAAGGAAAAGCCTCAAATGTTTTTCTCTGTTTCAGTACCAAATCACTTTTTGGTGCAAATTTGAGGGTAAAATGTTACTAAGGCAACATCCAACTTCTACCAGTCATTAAATAAGTTCAATTTGCTTTATTGAAAAAACAAAAGTAGTTCCTGAGACCTTGACTTGTTTACTTTTAACTCAGGTATTACTTTTATGTCAGAGTTGAACTTGAAAAATTCATGTATGTGATACAAGATCATGGAATTAGCCCTAAACAAGGTGAAGGTTAGTTCTGGTTAAGGGCAGTTCTGGTTAAGGGTTACCCAAGTTAGTATACATCACATAAAATATCAATCGCTACTGGGCCTCATTAAAGCTTGATCAAAGTGAGTAATAATCATGAACTGATATATGGGCACTTCTCACTTCTGCGACAGTGCCAGGTTTAGATGATGAGGAAAATGTTCATTATGAAAAGATTCCACTCTGATCATTATAATTCAAAAGATATTCAAAATGTCTTTAGTGCAATGAATCTAGGCCAGGGACTAAACCCCGGGTACCTGGATATCCGCTTGATTTAAGCTAAACCGGGTACAAATTTTCATAACCATGATACCTGAATGGAAGTATAAAATGAACAAAAGCAGTGACTTAACTGGAAAAATGTTCTGAATTTGTGTTGACTACAAAAATGTATAACCATAAATCAGTCGCATATAAGTAAGATTTCAAAAGTGTTGATGTTATTGGAAAATGACATATATTTTTTAATGATAAATACATACACCACTGACCAATTTACATCCTTACATTCCAATCAACCCATTAATCTTAAGGTAGCTCTAACGGCTAAGGTGTCCTGCACAGAATTTGTTCAAAATTTCACAGAATGTGGAGAATGATGAAAAAAACTTGTATTCCAATTTTAGATTTTTTATTTTCCAATTTCCCATAGACTTTGTACATGGCATATTTGGCCACCACGAAAATTTCACAAAATTTGTCAAATTTCTGAAAAAAATACTATTTACAAAAGATTTTTTTTCTCTGGCAGTGGTTCATAAATGAAATTAATTTTCTTTTCCTTGCATTGCAAACTGATCACAGATTGTCATAAATTTTGATTTAAAGAAATTTATTTCATCGTTTATGTATGGGCGACTTCTAATGTTTCTACTTCCCGAATGTTATTGCGTAATTTCTAGAAACACTGAATAGCCAGATTTCTCAGAATTTTGTCAAATGAAAGCTTATCAAATTTGCAACAATCTCTCGTTGGCTTTTAAAATTGAAGTGTTTCTAGACAATTTTATAGGTGTTTGAAAATATGCCTAAATTTAGGAGCTAAAAAATCAATTTTCTTGATAATAAAACACTTTATGGCAAAAAGCCCACGAGAGAATTTAGCTTTTGTGATCCTTCACCAGCCCCTAAAATTTGAATGTCATAGCACATTCCCTCTTGACATGAAAATTCAAAAACTCTTGATTTTTAGGGAATTTTCAAAAAATAAAGAAAAACATAAGAAATTGGCCGAATATTATAAAACTTATTAAATGTTACCATTGAAGGGTTTTCTTTAAATGGAATTAGGTTTCAGTTCACATTCCCAAAAACTATTCACTTTATAGCTAATTTTCTGACATGTGTAAATAGCCGTTCAAGCTACCTTAATGTTAGGGTACTCGAGTACCAGCCCAAAAATTAAGTAGGCTACCCGGGCACTAAATTACCCGGAAAGTCCCAAGTCTAACTGAATTGTTCAGATCTGGATTGGCCTCTCTCACAGGATATTGATATCACTTCTACCATGAGTACATTCTTAGTCTCTATTCTTAATAACAGTTATTCTTAATCTTATGCTGCTTTCATATTC
>JXSR01S000556.1:24966-43504 GCA_000969725.1 Ophiothrix spiculata | reverse complement strand
GTCAACATTTTCATTATTGCTTCCAAATACATCATCTGAAGGATTAGCAGTGGTCGAATTGAAAGAGCCCAAGAACTTTCAACACTCAGTCAAATATGGCTATGTCAGAGGTAATATCACCATCAATTATAACTAGCCTTGCCATAGAATTACCTTTGAAAAAATTCATCTAGGAAATGTCTAGTTGCATGATTGATTTATATGGTCAGGCTCCTCCCCCATGGCATTGTCTTATTTATCCACCCCCTTCCCCTCACCCACTTTCAATAGTTTTTTTCAGAAAAAAGGTTACATGTTATAAAGATGAACTATGTAAAATTGAGAAAATTTACACCCTTTCAAAAACTGACATAAATTTTGTCGCCATTTTGCAGCTCATTACCGCACAGTTTTTTGCCATTTTATAGCTCCTTGCCGTCCTTGGTTACAATGAATAGTGATGGGAATAAGTTTGATTAATGTTTGTGTCGTGCCCTGCATCTAGGCTCTATGATTAAATTTTAAAAAACTAAACACAAATAAAATGTGAAGTGACTTTGTTTATTTGATCGTTTGTTACACACGGTTGTTACTTCAGTGACTGTCAAGTCTGCTATTCTAGGAAGCCCTGTTGCACAAACTGATTCTATATTTTGGAAAAAATATTCAGAAGCATATTTACACAAACATGCAAATTCTACAATTAACACAATTGAAAACACAACTTTTCAATAGAGAACTTTTGAAAGAGTCAATTTAAATCTGTCACAAAACCACCATTATGTTACAGTCGTGGTGTTAGACAATGTACCAAATTTATGGCGAATATTGGATTGTGAACATGTTCTAGACCAGGTTTAATATCAGCATAATATCATTTGTATGTACTTTGCAGTAATCTGAACTTTGGAAGTAAATCTGTATCAACAGAAGTATTTACACTGATCAGATAACACTCAAAATAGTGTGTTGAGATATTCATGCACTGCTGATATCCTATTCATAGTCCATCCCATCAGGTGTTAATCATGTTAATTGGTACTTCTGGTACTTCA
Source organism: Ophiothrix spiculata (assembly GCA_000969725.1). Lineage (NCBI taxonomy): Eukaryota > Metazoa > Echinodermata > Ophiuroidea > Amphilepidida > Ophiotrichidae > Ophiothrix > Ophiothrix spiculata. The sequence goes on along the minus strand of JXSR01S000556.1, from coordinate 42,470 downwards.
GCTAAAATGTATCCTACTTTAAATTTAAGTGTTTGTTCTTTATTATTAATATGCCTGGATACATCAGAAGTAATATTTTTTTAAGTACCGGTACCTAAATGACAAAATAAATAATGGCATTATTTGAGGGATTGAAAAATGGACATTAAATCTGTTTTACATCCTAGATTTGTGTTTTGGGTAGACTTTTTTTGTAGTTTTACAGCAATTAATTTATTGTTGTACAGAAGATTTTTTGTCCTGAATTTTCCAGATTTTTGGTCTGCTTTAGACCAATAAGTTTAAGCTCCAAAGAAGGGCAAAAAAAGGGGGAAAATGCATGTTTTTCCCTTGTGTTAACTGTAAATGTTCTTTTTAATATTATCTAGATATCCTTGAACCCCGTAATACTCAACTTTCATTTTGGATAGGTGTGTGATCCAAAGAGACAAAAATGGGGCTTAAAGAATGGGTAGGCAGTAGGCCTAGTAGGCAGCAAAAAGAGGGGCTTAAACTAAAGAACTGATTTATTTATGTAATGCCAAGGTCCCAGGTTCGAATCCTGGATGGTCAGTGATTTTTTCGCTGACTGTCAATTATGTTGTGTGGTTGCCCAGTTTAAAATTTGTGTCAATAAAGAACTGATGATTCTTCGGGTTAAAATAGGGATAAAAGAAATTAATTTTTGGAAATAATAGGGCTTGAAGGCGTGAATTTTTATGGCCAAATATGAGGCTAAGGAATGGAAATTGTGAGTAAAATTAGGCTATTGAAAGAAGAATTGTGTAATTTTGATGAAAAGGGGATCTTAAAGAATTGAGACATGCTTAAATGAGGTCTTAGGGAACTGCCGATCAAGTGTGAAAAGAGGTTAAGGGCTGCACATCCCTGTACCCATTTTCTATGTGAGTACCCCCCCAGAGTAGACCTTGAACTTGAGTTTGCACTAGTATTGTTCTCGTACATTTTGTTTGCCATTCCTATTTGTTATTGTATCATTATTGTAGCCTGATGTAAATAGCTGAAAATAAATGCTGCTCATACACTTATCTTATCAACTCATCACAAAATAATAAATTTATATGAGCCATGAAACAAGGAAGAGATACTCAAAAGCAGTATAGAAATTCCTGTCCTTGCATGCAGTGCTTTCTTGAGTTACATGAGTGACCCCTTCCCATATTAGGCCTAAAAAATGGTTGACTTGCCCTTTGCAACCTACCCAAAATTTGCAAAATTTAGGGTCATTTTTTTTTATTTGGTGAACCTCAGCCTATCTCAGCAGTGCATTTGGAAACATATCATGATATTTGTGTTGAATTCACAACAATATTTACAGAATGTTATATATTTGCATGAAACAAACATATATCTTGAATAAATAAGGCACAATTAACAATAAAAACATTTTAATATAGGCTATAAACTATTTTATTCAGTTTTTTTTGTGGACCATTTTAAAGATGGATATACAGTAATTTGATGATTGATACTTTTGGCATTACATAATTTCCAAGCTCCATAGTTTTTAATTGTGTAAACTTTATTATGTTATAGGCTATTAGGGGCAGATCAACGAATTTTCAAAGGGGGGGGGGGCATTTTGACAGCGCCTCAGTGCCCACTCAAAGTCCGGTGTTTCTCTGAAAAAATAAGGTGTTGAACTTGCAGGAGTCGATATAGAAGGGTTTTACATGCACAAATGCATGTAACTTTGGCTCTGTGCATGTAGAATTTTGCCTGTGCATGTAAAATTTTGTGTTTTAATATTCAGCCCATTTTGAGGCAAAAATCAGATTTGTGCATGTAATTTCTATTTTCTAAATCAACCCCTGTGTTAAAGGGTGCCGAACTGTTCCAATACCTAAAAACCGTGCATTTGCTGCTGTTCTTGACACAATTATTAATTTTCAAAGAATAAAATCATTAAAAAGCAGCGGCTTCTTGGCGCGCTACCAAAAAAAGAGGGGATGTGCGGCAATTGTGCCTGTAATTTGTGAGACTTTTCGTGCAAGTCATGCTGACTGTCTTACAAGGCTGCCTATATTACTTGAAGCTCATACATTGTGGGTTCGAGCCCCGGGCCGGGTGGTTTTCGTCTCCTTGTTTCCTTGGGCAAGAAACAGTCGCGTAAAGCCGTGGGTCCCCTGTACGAATAGACTCCTTCATGGGGTATGCATGTTATGCAAGTACTTGTATCATTGATTGATTGATTGATTGATTTCTTATTTTCAGATTGATAAGCCCACCAGATGCTCTTCTAAAAGATGAAAAAGCCTCTCTTGACCTGGTAGATGAGCCTGACCCTGATACCAAAGACTTCCTTACCAGGATTGATAATCTACTCAAAGGTTCAGAGGAGAAACAGGAAGAAGCATTGGAGAATTTAATCAACAAAAAAGATGAGGTGAAAAGTGTTTTATATATTTCAAATTGTGCTTTAACTAAATTCTATTTAGCAACACCTCAGGGTGATGAAGGACTGCAATGTCCAAAACAAAAATGCTTGCTAAATTGTCCATTGAGTATGTTTCTTAAGGCCAAAAAATTGTTTGGTTGTCCTCCACCGCCCGCCCTATTTTTCGAAACTGGAAAAAAGTTTTTAGTGTACAAAAGTATACCGCACCTAATTTTCAGATTTCCAAAAAAAGTTTTGTTTTTTTCTTTGGGAATTTTAATCTTTTGAAAATATTTTGAAGTTGTTGTTTTCATTTTGTTTACAATTTAATACTGTTTTTAAATTTGTATATAAAGAGATTTTTCAGTATAGTAGACTTATTTGCATCTTTATAGAGGCCATTTGGTGTAGCTTTAACTTACATTTAAAACAAAAATCAGCCCACCCGCACTTGCTCAAATAAAAAAAAAAAATTGTGGAGGACAACCAAACAATTTATTTTTTTTGGCCTAATTTGAAAATCTGAAAGCAGACTGCAAGTGATCAAAAAAAGTTTGTTTTCTTTCAGCTAGGTGTTACAAGATTTATATACTGTTAAAAGATTGATATACTGTATTAATAAATTTAAGTGTGTTGATTGGTTTAAATCCGATAACTGGATTTCAAATAGCCTCAACCACTTCAGAAAAGCCGTAAATTTAGTTCTTTGAAAAGGACTATTTGCTGGTTTTGAAAGACTATTTACGGGTTTTTGAAAGACTATTTACAGGTTATTTATAGCTGCGTCATTTACATTATACGCGAAGCAACCTTCACAAACAGAATTCGAGCGCATAAAAGTCACACGCGCAAGGTATTATGCGCACATTGACCTATTACTTGCAGTATGTTAGATCTGCATTTTTTGATAAGATTAATTACTAAATTAGCCCATTGAGCAAGTAAAAATCACAGTATTCTAAAATTTATTAATACAGTTGGCCTATATAAAACAAATATATAGGCCTATGTTGACTTTTTTCAGATCTCTTGATTAAAACTATGGTCATTCAGTGAGTAAAATTTAGCCATTTTACTTTGGGGCTGTGCCCCTCAGTAAAATAGCCAAATTTTAGTCACTTCAGGTCTAAAGTTTTAACCAGAGATCTTCAGGTCAGTATATATTTGTATATAAATTACAGATATTCAGGTATATATGCAGCAGGTTACCTATTTGTACCATTGTGCTCATCGTGTACTAGCTGTTTCCCCTTTCACATCTAGGGTTAAATTCATAATTCATAAACTTCTGATTTCAGCTTCAAGTACTTTTACCTATTTCAAGAAAGTCTTTCATATATTTTACAATATACTTAGAAGACTAGAGTATTTACCATAAAGTAATTGGACAATAGCTATTTTAAATTTCAAACTCATATATACAAAAGAAAAATAATTGACCAAATAACAAACAACTATTTAGATGCTTGTGAAGAATCTGTCTGAAAGAGAGAATTAATATTTTTATTGATTTATAATGTAGGGCCTACATTCAGAGCACAGCCAAATTTACCACATGCTAAATTGGAAACAGATGCAGGAGTCTGCATGACCTTTGAGTATTCAAAGCAAAAGTAAGCATATATTCACGTTTTCCAATGCTAACTTCTATCTAATACATGTCTAAGGACATGAAGGAATTACCACATTTGTTTTTGCAAAAATTTTGCAAGTATTTTGATATCCTGTATGAAGATCACAGATCTTTACAAGTAACATGTTGCTCTCTTTAAATTTCAGTATTCAGAAAATATCCGATTTATGTGGAGGCTAGCTAAAGCTCATTCAGTGGTGTCAGAGGTCATGGTTAAACGTGGGGATGATGCAAAGAAAAAGAAATTAGTTTATGAAGGTAAGCATGGTGTTAGCCAAAGGGGTGTCCAGTGGTCAATTTCACTAACATTAAAACACATTGTTAATGCAACGTAAGACATAACGCATCGTAAACTCGCACATTTACGATCACCTATTGACTCATCGTTGTTGCGATGTTTGGAATTTCCCTCTAAATATTCATATGCCTTGCGATGCATCGCACACTTGTGAGTTTTTTTTTTCCATCTTGGTGAAATACAGTCTTGCTGTGCATGTATCGCAATCGTTTAGTGAAATCGACCACAGCCCATAGCAAAAAAACTGTACCCAGCAGAAGCCAGCTGCTGGCCATCGGATGGTTATTGGATAGCAATACCATCCGATAACCATCCGATGGCAATTTCACATGCAAATTAGTTGCCATCCGCTGGCTTATTTCCCGATGGCTTCCTGATAGGTGTTTCCCGATGGCTTGCTGATAACCAGCCGATGGTTATCCGATGGCAATTTCACATGCAAATTAGTTGCCATCCGCTGGCCATCGGCTGGCTTTTTTCCTGATGGCTTCCCGATGGTTGCATTTCCTGATGACTTGCAAATAGCCAGCCGATAGCGATCCGATGGGTATTTCACATGCAAATTTGATACCATCCACTGGCCACCTGCGGGTCAAAATAAATAAATGCATAATGATTACTATTAATTCATATCTCAATTCATTGTGAAAATGACTTATTGAATCAGCATGTTTCTATTGATCTTACGTTATCATTCCGGTTAACAGGGCTTAATTCTGGATAATAGCGATGAGAGGCGTTTTCTATTGCAATGTGATACTGAAGAAATACCTGACGCTAACTTGCATTACAATTTGAAAGTGCATTCAGTAAATTAAAAATAAAACATGCCAGAAATCCTACAACACAACCCATTTCCAAATTATTAATCGTAAGTGATGCAGAGTTATTGCCACCAAATTATTCTAACAGTAGACCTAGTAATTAATATGCCTACATGTAATACTAATTAGTTATATAGTTTGATTTTACATGTTTACTCCATAAAACTCCAGTTGTAGGCCTTCTGCACGATGTTATTAGAACTAAGATAATACGGTGACTACAAAGCCAGAGAAGGTGATTTTCTACTGGGCTTTTTAATCACCTTTCTGGTATTTAACCAGTTACTGGCTTCAATAGAAAATGCTGATAGTTTAAATATTTACACTTGCATAGTACTTAATTTGATGTTGGAGCTGAATTCTATCTCCCAGAACATTGCTAGAAATAAACAAATAGGCCTACTTTGGTATACTGGTACAGAAGCAATATTAAGTTTACTAATAGTTAAGCTTAACAACCCAAATTAAGCTATAAGATTTGTCATGAAATTTTCAGCATTTATAATCCCTAATCACTGTCAGCAGATGCTATAGTGGTCTATCAGTATGCCATAAAGAATTAATTCTAGAAAGCTACAAAAACAGCAACAAAATATAGCATAATTCTCACAAAATGATCTGCAAATCACCATGTGAAAATAACTGCCCAGACAAAGAGACCTATTGACCTTTCCCATGGTGCCATAGTTGCCATCCACTGGCCATCAGCTGGCTTTTTCCCCGATGGCTTCCCGATGGTACTTATGGTCATCTATTTTACAAACTAAGTTTCTTGATGGCTTCCTGAAAGCTGTTTTCATAAACTAAGTTTTCCGATGGCTTCCCGATGATACTGATGATCACTTATTTTTAAAACTAAGTTTCTGGATGGCTTCCCGATAGCTGTTTCCACAAACTAAGTTACCTGATGGCTTCCCGATGTGCCATCAGCTGGACATCTGCTAGCAAATGTCTTTCTGTTAACGTTACCTATCGGAAAGACATCGGGTACCCAATGTCTTTCTGATAGCAAGGGACAGAGCCATCGGGAAGACATCGGGTAGCCGATGGTTTCGGATGGCTACCAAAAAGCCATCGGATAACCATCGGATGGTTATCCGATGGCATTTATTTTTGGTGTGGGAGGTGTCACTTTGGACACACTGTTTTAAAATTGGACACTCTAGAATTCTGATTATTATAGTAGAATGAATAGGAAGTGGACACCCTGTTTTTATGAAACCAGCCATTTCAGGCCATTTTGGATACCCCACACATGTAGTTTAGCCAGTGTTGTAAATAATATTGGATTGATTTGGGTATCTGCATCTAAAGAGATCTCTGTCTTAAGCATATTGTTTGTGCTAATTTGTGAACGCGAAGATAACTTGTTCTCCCATATGTTACAGATCATTGATGTGTCTATTTATACATTTAAGAATACATCCATAAACTATAATTTTTGAATGTGTGATATGAAAGAAAATATTGTTTTTTAATGTTTTCTTTTCCTTTGATTGCAGGTGTTGATTATGGCAAGAAGGCTGTAGAACTAGATGACAGCAGTGCGGATGCACACAAATGGTTTGCATTGTTAACGGGAAGTAAATTATTATATGAACCTAATGCAGAGAAAATCAAATTGAGTTATGTGTATAAGGTAGGACCCTTTTTGTGGCATGTATTTTCATACTCAAAATACCCCAGGGGGCACTCAAGTATAATGTTGCAGGCATAGCGTGAGCAAGAAAAGAGTGAATTATGGTTGTTTTTGAAGACTGAAGGGTGAATCAGGTGACACCGTTTGGGAGCACTCAAGTATAATGTTGCAGGCATAGCGTGAGCAAGAGAAGGGTGAATTAGGGTTGTTTTGAGGACTGAAAGGTGAATCAGGTGACACTGTTTAGGGTATCAAATACAGCAATTTTCAAGAAATAGGGGACTTTTTCAAACCCTAGTATAAAAACAGTATCAATAAAATTCTGATTTAGGGTGTGAAAAGGGGAAAATTGTATATTTTGGCTTCAGAACCCTCCACTCTTTAGGGGGTGCTTTGAAAAACTGTGGTCACGCTATGCCTGCAACATTACCATGACTACCTATTATAGATGCCATCAGGCTGGAATAATGTAACATTGCTAAATTTAAAGTTTCTTCTGAAGCCTCCTGTCAAAAACCAAAGTTTATATCTTATGTATATGCATATGATATAATATATGACTTTTGAGGTTAATTTGTAGATTTCATGAAAACAATTTTTTTTTGCCCTTTTTACTCCATAAAAACCTCAGATAAAAATTGATACACACATATTTGATTTAATATGGGCAGAAAGTGTGCTACTTGTGTAAAAAATGATAACAATGGATTGAAATTGTATTTTTACAAGTGAGTTATGTTTACACAGAAACAAAACTATTAAAAACATACCACATTCACAAGAAAATGAATGTGTATCAAGGAAATACCTGGAAAATTTATTTATGCCATGATAATGTCGCCATTATAATGAAAAACCATTGACATGGCTAAATGTGCATTTAATTCTATGAATTATTCAGAAATATGCAAAAAAGAACATAGATTTTTTAAGTAAAATACAAATTATAGAAACAATGAAATTCATTCAGGGGTGTGATTCTTCTGGATTTTCCCTGTTTTCAGGATTTTTTTGTTCAAAATTTCCACTATTTTATTTGTTTTCAGCCCGATCTGGGTCATTGTAGACCAGTTTTATGCTGTTTTTTCAGAATTTTTCACAGCAGCCGGGATTTTTTCCAAAAGGCCAATCACACCCCTGTCATAATACAGGATTCTTATCAGTCATAGGAAGAACAGGTTTTGCATTTGTACTTTGCAAGGGCTTGGAAAAATGTATAATTCTTTGAACGTCCTGTAACGTCGAATTTAATGAGGATTACTTCAAAAGTATTCATTCAATGGGCACTTTTTGTGAATCAAAAATGATGCCTGCAGACATCAAAATAATGCATTTTGGACTCAATAACACATAAAAACAATATTATTATTCAAAAAAACTTATAACGTGTGAGTAAATGCTTGACTTAAGGGCTGTGCACACAAATTATTGAAATTAATATGGTGCTCTTAGTTTGTGCTTGTTAATTAATTATGGTTTTGTTCTTTCTTAATAGGACCATATGGTAAAGGCAATAGAACTCAGACCAGATGAGCCATTCCTGTATAATTTTTATGGTAGATATATTTATGAGGTATGTACTAGATATTCCAGTTAGGAGAAACATCAATATCTTAAAGGCCTAAGAAGTTATGCATACTGAATGGAAGCATATTTTCTAATAAATGTATAATTCAAATAGGTTTGAACCCGACGAACCGGTCACGTGAACATGTTCCGTATACCCGATGAGCCGGTTTACAGGCTTATTAGCCTTTTAGGTCACGTGTCAGAAACTTGATGTGTCTTTCAACAGGAATTGGTAGTTACAATTTCCAATGGTTTTATTTATATCGAAAGATATCAATGAAGCTTTGAACCCATGATTAATGGGTCATTTTGCTCTTATTTACCCGACAGAGGTGAAAAATTACTCTTTTTTGTGTGTAAATTTGATCACAATTTTCAACAAATATGGCTTTGCCCATAGACTACAACGTAAACGCCTGAATATGTTGGCAGACATAAATAGTAATCTTTTGTGAATACTGGTTATTGGAAAAATTCAGGCTACAGTAAAATGAAAATGTAAAGTAAGGGAAATCAAAATAAAATTTATTTATCACATTTATCAAAGTATTGCAGATTTTAATTGAGTTTATGGAACCACGTGCCATAAACTTCTTTGCCTCACCAAATAAACGATGCTAATTGGTTCTTACGTTGCCAAGGGTTGTTTACATTGGTTACCAAATGGTGTTAACCTTCTATTGTTTAATGGACCAATCAGCGTATTGATTTCTTGGTAGTGGCTATCAAATTCAGAGAAAGCCATCACTTCATAGTTGCCTTTCATCAAGTATAGATGCATATTAGCTCTTGTTACATGCACTCAAGATGTTAAATTGAAATGAAGACAATTAAATTTTGAAACTAGGCCTTTGTTTAATCTCAATGAGAAGAATTTTAGAATGATATTAATTGAAATTTGTAATACATGATGAGAGTGCATGAGTTAATAAATGGCAGCAACTATGCTATGCACATAAAGTCAGATGCTTATGTGTGTTTATTTGTGGAGGTAATGCCAAATTAAACATACCCATTACTGTATGGCATATGACTAAATGGATAAAGTTTTCTAGGAATTTATTGTAGGTCTTACAGTCTGCAAAACCTTTCCAACCTTTTCTCGATGATCCCATGAGATTTGTGAAAAATGTTTGGATCCAATGCCCAAGTTGTCATTCGACCTAGTAGCCTGCGATCACATAGAAGTATACGGTCTTTGCTATGCGCTTTTTGATGGCTACATTTTATACAGGCACGGCGAGCTATACGTTTTTTTTCCGAATAGTGCCATCTTATGTGACCAGGTAGCATCAAATTCACGTGTTCGATTGCATCTATACGTGTGCCCAGGTGAAATTGTGCACCGTATACCCAAATAGTATAGTTCTATGTGATCGCAGCCTTATAGGTGAAAAAATAATTTATTGGACAGTGTAAACAGAAATCCATAGTGCAGGGCCCAACTGTTTAAAAATGCAACCCCTACTCTGTATTTTTGTTTACATTGTCCAATAAATTTTTGATAGGCCTATCGCTCGTGGACAGTTTCTAGACCCTTCAAAAACAGTTTTTCTCCCCAATTTCAAACCTATAGTATAGAACCTGTCATATCTCAAACCCACTGTTGTTGTTCATTCAGTGCTTTTATCCCCAATTGTACAGTCTTTTTCTTATGAATAATTTTTCAGGTTCTTGAAATTTTTATATTGGTTTTAAAAACTAACTGACGCATGATTGACACTCAATTTGAACAATTCATTATTCAGACAAACTTCCCATTTATGACTTATTTGGAATTAGTTTTATTTTTTGTGACTTTCAGATGAGTTGGGGCAAATAATTCTGTTCGTTTTGTACCCTTGATCCCATCTAAGATCTTAATATGATAATCACCTGTTCAATAAATTGAACAATTTGAAGTGTAGCCATACCTATTATAAATCGTTTTCTTTTAAAGGTTTCAATGATGAGCTGGTTAGAGCGTAAGGCTGCTACCGCTTTATTTGGAGCGCCCCCAACAGGCACAATTGATGAAGCCTTGGAGTGCTTTTTGAAAGGGGAGGAAATTGATCCAGGATTTTATAATGTTAATTCACTCTATATAGCAAAGGTATGTTTATTTTTGTTACTAGATTGAAATAGAGACCTAACTATTTGTGCAATTTTTAAAAGCATTAGATTCTTAATTCTGATGCTGCTTTCATACTCGTGTAGTTTTGTAGCATTAAATTCTTAATTCTGATGCTACTTTTATTCTCGTGTAGTTTTTAGCTTTGTCGATGCATGACATATATTTTTGCAAAAACTTGTCACTTCCGGCTGTCGTAACGGCAAAGCTACGCTACATGTCGCTGAGATAATCGATATCGAAAATCAGCAAAGTGACAAAACTGCAAAGCTACAAAAGTGTGAAACGAACCTAGCGACAGAGCTACAAATCTGCAAAGTGACAATAAGTATAAAATTTAAGCTCAGCATTACATTGACATGTTTGATTACATGATATAGTTGTTTTATACAGGTTTCCTCAGAGTAACTCGTCATGTGAGTGCAAGAAAGTCGTATCTGCATTAGCTGCCATTTGCCATAAATTTGGATTGCACACTGTATAATCTCCAGTCTTGGGTCAGTGGTTCTTGAAATGGTTCTTCAGGTGACACTGTCACCTGATTTTTAACATTCGTGTGACAAGTAGTAAAATAGATATAACTGAGGGCAGATATTGCGGATACGACTTTCTTGCACTCACATAACGAACTTCATAGGACTTGGCTACAGCAGACAATAATGTCTTTCAGTTCAGAGTCATTGCGATAAAGTACAACTCATTTGGATTGTCATGACCAAATTTGAATTTAATGCAACTGTTTACAATGTGCCTTGAAACCATGGCAAATGGGTGATCAATTATTTGCTAGCCGTATTTCTGCACAATTTATCAAAACTAACAAAGTTGAGATTGCTCGCTTAAAATTGTTCATGTCGTTGCGAAGTTTGTTGCGACCATCTTGACATGCTCTAAAACAGCAGTTCAATATAACAGGCGCACACCCCCTTTTCATTACTGCATTGTGGTTACAAACGTTTTTTAATTGATATATGCAAGTAATTTCTTACAGGTCATATTTTTAGGTTATACAGATATTTTGAAGGGAGAACTTCAGAGTGATATGTTAAGTGGTCCGCACAACCTGTCGTACTTGCGCGTACGCGTTATCTGCATGCAAAAATGTAGGTAAAATTGTGCGATTCGAACATTGTAAGTTCTGACTCTGTATGGATTTCGGAACACACAGACACGACATAGCACATATAGTGTACGCAAAACTTTCTCTGCATGCTGGCTGCAGTCGGGCGGTCTGCACGTACTCATACTGGCAGATTTTTTCAGGCATGAGATTTTCCTGCTTTTCAGCTGGTTCCAGCTTTTTTGGATGTCAAAATTTCCGCAACTTTATTTATTTTCAGCCCGTTTTGAGGTATTTTTTACCAATTTCGCGCGCTTTTCCAGTGTTTCCAGCTTTTTTCAGGAGGATGTAATCTCATGCCTGTTTTTTGCAATTTTTCCTACAGCCACTAGCTCTGTGGATGATGCATGCATGTATGGGCACCCGTACGTATGCTGCACGTGTAAGGTTTCCTTATGATGACATGGTTGTCGCATGGCGTTCATATGTTGTAATCAATATGCGCAATGTATGATGCCAAATCACTCATGGCCAGGAGTGTGGTACAGACCACACACTTAACATGCATCCTCCCTGTGCTTGCCACTGCATTCTCATCTTTTTAAGAAAAACGTGGCAACCATGGCTTGGCAATAAAAACATACAAATAAAAAACGCACCAAGGTTTGTGACCGAAGCTTAAGGGATAAATGCCTAATTTAAATTTAACAGAAATAGCAAAAGGACAATTTATTAATCTATTTTGTGTTTCCTTTCATAGTGTTATATACAGAAGAGGGACTACAGTCAGGTTAAAGATTGGTTAGAAAAGGCAGCTGCAACACCAGGAGATACATCAGAGGTAAGCAAAGACAGAGGATACACAGTATTGAACTATGCACTCTTTAATACATATTAATACACTCCGCGTGTCACCTAGACATTCATACGCACTAAAAGCCCCCACGCAAACTGGAACACAACAAGTGCAGTGCATTGTGAATTTCCACACTCCGCATGTCACCTAGCCAATGAGAACGCAAAAATACAAAATACGCGGAGTGAAGTGGAAATTCACAATGCACTGCGCTTGTTGTGTTCCAGTTTGCGTGGGGGCGTTTAGTGCGTATGAATGTTTCATTGTTTTTGTCGGGTGATTGTTTATTTAGTTTTAAAAAGTTTTGGACTTTGATGGTCATATAAAGGCCTTATTTTATTTCACAAAAGATACAGTATTATTTTTCTGTCGTACATGAATTAGATTTAAAATAAATTTGCATTCCATTTTGCTCATAAAATTAGACAAAATCAATGCACTTGCGGTAAATTTTGATTGCTGTCCGATGCACTTGGCCCCTACAGGCCTCTTGAATTCGACACATCAAAATTGACCGTGTGTGCATTGATTTTGTCTCATTCCACTGGGCATTAATCAATAAGTATTCAGTAGAGCCAACAATAAAACTTATAACCCTATAACAGCTTTTTAATCAGGAATAGCAGACCTGGATCAATCATGGATTCAAACTTGCAGAGCCCTAGGTTTTTGACAGTCAGCTTTATTAAAGGCCTTAAAGTTGGTCGTGAAGACATCTTGTCACAACACTTGTCACAAAAATGTTATAGATGCTAATAAAGACACTACAGTTAAAATAGCTACCAGCCCATTTACTCATGAAGAGCTTCAAAAGGTTGTCAAAAAGCTCAGTAGTTCAAAAACACCAGGACCTGACAACATTCAAGCTTTCTTATGGAAGCATGAGCTTTTCTGGGACCAGCTTCTAGAATTTTGCAATGAAACTCTTTTGGGTAACAAACCAAAGGCATTTTCCACCTCATGCATCATACCACTTCCAAAGAAAGGGGATCTACAGCAACCCGGAAACTACAGAGACATCTGTCTATCTGCAATTGCGGGGAAGGTCTACAATTCGCTCCTTCTCAATTGTATGACACCACACATCGATCCAATTCTTCGAAGGAACCAAAATGGATTTCGTAGGAACAGATCTACCCTACCACAGATTCTTGCTCTAAGAAGAATCATCGAAGAATTGAGAATCCCGAAGAGAGGAGCATCCATAGTCTTTGTAGACTTCTCAAAGGCCTTTGATAGTGTAAACCGGAAGGCAATGATGCATATTTTACTCAACTACGGTATCCCTGAGGAGATTGTGAGTGCCATTGCAATAATGTATGACAACCCAACAAGTTTTGTGCAGAGCACAGATGGTCCAACCGAAGAATTTATTGCAACAGCAGGAATTCTTCAAGGGGACACTCTTGCTCCCTTCCTTTTTGTTATTGTGGTCGACTATGTATTGCGCCAGTCAGCTGACACCATGAGTGACAAGGGCCTCACAATTGGCAGAAGATCTGGACGTCAAAGTCAAAAGTATTTGACAGACCTAGACTATGCAGACGATGTCGCCCTGACCACAGAACTTATGTCATCTGCTCAAGATCTACTAGTTGCATTCGAAGAATCGGCAGCTAGGGTCGGACTAATGCTCAATGCAAAGAAGACCGAATGCTTGATCCTCAATGAAACATCTGATCATCCTCCTATCCACTCAATGAATGGAACTGTCATCAAGGAAGTAGACGACTTTAAATACTTCGGGTCATATGTACTTGATAGCAAAAAGGACTTCTTGAAAAGAAAGGGACAAGCATGGATTGCCTGTAACAAGCTTGATGTCATATGGAAGTCTGATATTACCAGAGCAACCAAGATTGAATTCTTCAGGGCCTGTGTTGAAAGCATCTTATTGTATGGCGCAGAAACATGGACTATGAAGAAAGAGCTTCAAGACCGCTTAGATGGCACCTACACCAGGTTACTAATGCGTGTCCAAAATATGTCCTGGAAACAACATCCAATTAAGCATCAGATCTATGGTGATTTACCCCCCATCTCTACAACCGTGGCACAGAGGAGAGCCCAGTTTGCTGGTCACTGCTTTCAAGCCAAAGACCAAATCATATCAGACCTTCTTCTTTGGAGACTGCCATGTCCAAACAGAGGCTGTAGACCACTAACGTACCCTGATACCATATGTAGAGATACTGGCTTTAACTTCAATGAGCTTGGAAGTGCAATGTGTGATAAATAAAAGATAGCTGGAAAAGATGTGTGTCATGGATCTCGACGGAAGTCGAAGGATGATGATGATGACAGTTAAAATGATTTTAACTTGTTGTTATCTGAAATCTCTAATTCAAACTACACATTATTTGCTTCTTACCTACTCTGTTATGTTGTTTCAAATAAGATTTCTGGCTAAGAAATGCAATTTATTACATATTTTTGGCAATATTTCAAAATTAAAGATATACATTTTTACAAATTTAGAAGACCTACTCTATAGACCTTTTCAAAACACAAGTTTCCGAGAATTTTCGAAGCTGATTTTACACTTTGCGGCAATTGCCGACAGAAAAAGTGACTCTTCAACACAATAACCAGAATGTTAAGTTCGCATTCTCGTTAACTGGTTGCATACGAATTTGAACTTGTTAGCGCTAAAGAGTCATTTTCAGTGTGATCGCCCTGATGTGACTTGAAATCTTAAGCTTAATCAGCTGATTTCAAATGGAGATTTCACACTTTGTGTCGGTGAGCTTATGGTACCATCAGCCAAAAGTTGTTCAGAATTAGTGTACCGGTATCTAATAATGTATGGGTCTGGTTCTATTTATTTTTCACTTTTAGTGCACTAAAATGCGAGAGAATTTTCGGAAATTTTGTTGACAAAATCGTGCATACTAATGAGCTTGTACATGAATGGTTGAAAAAATGACCATGTGATCAATGTTCCGAAGATTCCCGAATGGATTTTGAAAATGTCTATTCTAAAAGGTAAAAGAGTTCAAAAATTTTACAAGAGCACATTTTATATTTTTAATGCTTTCCAGAAATTTCTTTGGGAAAAAAGCTGTTCGACATGTATCATAATTCAAATGATATTTACCATGGTTGTTATTGTGTTTTCTGTACAGGAGGTGAATGCCAGAGAAGAAGCAGAGAATCTATTGAAGAAATACAGGTAGACAAAGCTATTGGGAAGGAATCTTGCCATCCATTATGGACAAAACATTCCAAGCGATAATTCTATCGATCATGTCAAGTCAAATTGTTGCTTTCTTGAATTGAACTGAACGTATACAAATTTATGCTTCCATTTATGGAAGAAATTCCATGTCTCATCAGAAGATAAAGCATATGATGGGGCTTTATGATTATATGATGTAAGGGAAACCTAACTGGTGTTAGCATAAAAACCCTATATCATTCAATCGTTCGATACTCACAATGACATCGTCATTCAGGAATATATGAGTGAAGAAGTTGTGACATTTATTTGGAGGTCCATTGAGTGACTTTGAAGATGTATAGCTTACCTTTTGTGAAGTTAGCCTACTACTTATGAAAATACTGCAGTTATCAATATCATGATTACAATTGGATCACGCAATAGGGCTGTTTAAGTCCACCCAGTTTCTTTCTGACTACAAGTGGACACAGTGAATTGGTTTTGGGTCCTAAGTACCTAGGATTTGTAATTTCATTTAACTTTTGACTTTTGTGTATGTGGTTTTAATATTCAAGCATTTCAAGTTGCTTCGATGTATCATCGCCAAACACAATGCATGTTTTGGTATATCTGATCTATGTCTATAAACAAATCTGATACCACACAGTCTTATACTGCTTTCATACTCGAGTAGTTTTGTAGCTTTGTCGTTGTGTGATATATATTTTTTGCAGAAACTTTTTGCTTCCGGTTGTCGTAATGAGCTATATGTCGCTGAGATAAACGATATTGACAAAGTTTTGTCGCACGACAAGATGAAAAGTTGAAATTAATTCAACTTTTGAAGCAGCAAATTGACAAAACTGCAAAGCTATAAAAGTGTGAAATGAAGCAAGTGACAGAGCTACAAAGCTGCAAAGGTACAATGAAAGTAACAGTTACACCCCAATGAATGCTCTTACCAAAAAATAAATCATAAATCAGTGTATAAGCCGCGGCTTATATTCCGTAAATTACGGTACTGGGAGCCATTGACATGATGCAACTCAAATGGCAACATGATTAGAACAAATTTCAAATGAAAATTGATTACCATGATATACTTCTGATCCATTGACCACATGACATAATGTATTTGAACTAATTCTGCCCCAATTTGGGTTGCATTCATCATGTGGATGATTCCCTGTATTTGGATGAATCCCTGTATTGATCGTTAATTTCCACGATCAAGAAAATTCCTTTACGTCATTCATGTGACTATTCTACACCGTCACAGATCAATAAGCAGAATGAAGATCACACGGCCTGATGATGCTTCTTGGATGAGGAGCGATACTATAGCTATCAAAAACTTAAGTGCAGTTGATCAGATTTATTATAATAATTTGCTACTTCCTACTTACGCATTAAAAATCAAAACTCTTGTCAGAATTGATCCTTGAATCCAAACTTGCAAGAGATATGACAAATTCTTTTTCAAAACATTGAAAACAAAAAGAATTCAGTAACCCTGTATTTCTGACATCCGACTCATTCCCCCACCCCCGGATAATGTCACATACAAGAAACAGGATATAACCTTTTTTTTTTCTTGAATAAGTTTAAACGTGCGGTGAAATCAGTTTAAATATCATGTCACCTGTCATATAACACTGTAGTGTTGTTGAGTGTATTCATGTAGTGAAATAAATTAATCATTCCAGCTAAGTTAATTCAAGTTCTGCATTCAAAATTGCTTTAACTGGATTTAACAATTGGCAAAAAATTGTAGGCTGCAAGCCATTTATTTCCTGTGAGGGAAACTGAAAAAGATATCTGACATGTACTTTTATATATATCATACACTAAAGCTGATATCAGAGTGTGTATCGAGGTGGTTGTATGACCAGCATGACGTCAAGTGTGACCCTTCCAAATAGACTAGGCATTATCAGCATTTTTTCACAAGTATGTATATGAAGAAGAAACACCAATG
>JXSR01S000555.1:49690-63984 GCA_000969725.1 Ophiothrix spiculata | reverse complement strand
TGTCAAATTTACATGTGATGATAATATGCTGAATAAATTCAATCAATCAATTCTATACCTGTGCCAAAAAAATGAAGAATTGTCATCTGTGTAAAACGACTTTGACCATAAGGGTCCTAAAAATAATGAAAATATAGTATTTTCGCGGCCATTTTGGATTTTTTATTTTTGGGAACATCTGAATTATGTTTTAAGGGTCATATAAGAAACCTATATGGCTTGGTTGAGGGGGGGGGGGGGGGGAGGGGCAGAGGAAGTGGTCCTGGATCTCTACCTGTTAGTATACGAATTCAATTTGTTAACTTTTTGAAATGACTTTGAGTCTTATGCTTAGCTTACGTTTTTGAGCTTGCGCCAATTCGAGTAATTTTGACAAAGCGAAAAGAGGTGTCCGTACGCCAAAATAATAAACTGAGGCTGAAATTGGCCAAATAAAGTCGGAAAAAAAAATTGCCACATTTTCAGAAACATATTGCGCCACTTTTCCTGGCTCCTAGGCCACTGGCGTGCCATACGGCTTTAGCAGGTCCTTTGTCTTTTGTAAAAAATAGGGTATCAAATGAAAACTGAAATTCAAGCCCTGGTACCCAAAATAAACAGAGTAAACAGTTTGGGTACGATATCCAAATGGCGAGGTAATACTATTTTGACTACCTTCATTTGTATATACCATACTGCCCTTGATAAAAAAGTTTATTGATTTATTTAAATATATATTTTCATTTTCCCTTGTTGTAACAGGTTCATCAGCGACGATGCGGTGTTTTGAATGCGACGACTATCTTTGCGAAACATGCGTCAAATCACACAAACGCAATCGGCACTGGAAACAACACCAACTGCTCACTGTAGATGACCTCTTAGCAAATAAAGACCTGCAGACAATCCCAGACCAAAATATCTGCTCTAAGCACAAGGGTGAATCATTGATGTTTTACTGTGAGACCTGTGATGTTCCTATTTGCAGCAAGTGTGTTGTAATCACTCATCGCCATCCAGAGCATAAGCAAGCTGAATTAGATGAAATCACGACTGATAAACAAAAGAAACGTATTAAGGAGCTTGAAAATGAGTCTGACAAGGTGGCGTCGAAAATTGATGAATATATTTCTTTGACTAAAGAACTTGAGCGGAAATTGAACACATCTTCATCGACTGCAATAAGTCAACTCGACAATATAAAATCTCAATTTCTTGAGAATCTTGATAAAAAGTACAAA
This sequence comes from Ophiothrix spiculata, assembly GCA_000969725.1. Taxonomy (NCBI): domain Eukaryota; kingdom Metazoa; phylum Echinodermata; class Ophiuroidea; order Amphilepidida; family Ophiotrichidae; genus Ophiothrix; species Ophiothrix spiculata. The sequence goes on along the minus strand of JXSR01S000555.1, from coordinate 62,764 downwards.
GAATCTAAAGATGCAATACTAGATTCCCAAAACCACAAAGCCGAAACTATTCAGAAAAAAGTTGCTGAACTTAATAAGTGCAGACGCAGAGTTGCAATATCAAAGAATATTGCCCAGGATGTAATCGTCAAGGGATCAGAATTTGAAATCGCATCGGGATTTTCTAGTGTGACGAAATCTCTCACTGACGTGTGTCAGATGGAAATCAAATTGCTTCCTGATTTATATGGTGAGATGAGAGTGTCTTTTGCTGCGGGTGAAAAATTGCTGCGGGACAGTAGTATAAGTAAACAGTGTATGGTGTTCACAAGTAAAATACGTGAAATGAAAAAATGCAAGCAATTTGATGAGCTATGTAACGGCAGTCTCAGAGGTATATCGTTTACGGAGGATGAGGGAGTCGTTGTTGCCGATAACTCCGGTGACTACTACTCACACGTATATAGTTATAAAGGTGATCGGCTATTCAACTTTAGGCATCAGACGTCATGTACTGATCGTTATGGACGCGTCACCTACAAACCTACATCGTCATTTTGCGTAGTTTACTCTCAGGATGAAGGTGGTCAATACTTTACTACTGACAATACTACTCATCATGTTAACTTGTTTTCTGGCCAGCCAGTAGACTACAGACACCAGTTTCATATTTTGTCACCGGATGGTACCAGATCAAATAATGAAAACTCAAAGGTACAGGGATTGGCACTCGACAAGGATGGCAGCTTGATCGTCGGTAATGTGACAAAGAATTATGTCAGTTTCATGAAGACGAACGGGGCACATATCACGAGCATGTATGTGTCAATTAAACCTTGGTTCATCTCCACTACACCAACGGATAACATCATCGTCAGTTCGTATAGTGATCGTACCGTCCAGGTCATTGACCGTACAGGGAAGGTTGTGTTCACCCTTGACCCTCCAGATGGCACGTCCAAGTTATCTTGGTATCCGACTGGTGTCTGTTGTAGCGAGGAAGGAGCCATCTTTGTTGCCAATTACACAGGACAGGCGGGAATCTTCCAATATTGTTTGAGCGACGGGAAGTATATCGGATGCTGCACAAAAGACGTAGACGAGCCTTGGGGTATAGCGCTGTCAAAAGACGAAATGAAATTGGCAGTAGCTGACAAGAAGTGCGTCAAGATGTATTATGACCAATGAGAGCATCTATTAAAGTTACAAAATTATCTCGGTTTTGAAAACAACTGAATCATGCTTAGCTTTTTGCATGTTTTGAATGTATGTCGTAAATGTCTGAACTATGTGCAAAGTTCAATCATGATTTCCCATCAAATGTCGTAATCGCACAACGATCCAGATCAGGAATAAGCTGTCTAACTGTCGACATCAAACAAGATTGTTGACGTTATTGTTCACAAAGGATCAGAATTTAAAATCGCTTAGAACTATGTATTCAAATGTGACGAGATCTCTTATGGAACTATGATGGCAAATTTGACGAACTGTTTGCGTGCTTGACGCGCATTACAAACAAACTCTCTTTGCCTCTAGTTTGACCCGCCCCCAAGGATGGTATATTCACCGGGACAAAAGATGAATAAGATTTGATATCGGGTCGGTAAATGTGTTTGCCCCCCTGGTTTATATTCCTACGTACGGCCCTGGTATAGGGGGAATATATAAAATGGTAAAAAATATCGATCCAAGCATAGATCCTTGGGGAACTCCATAGTGAAGTGGTACCTAGGTGTAGAAACAGTTCCGTTAATGTTGACTGTCCGATATCTGCCACGGAGATAGGACCAAAACCATCGCAAAGCTAGACTAGAACAGAGAGACCCAGAAGTATCAGAGAGACGCCACGTTTTAAATCCAGTTCGCGCATAATGTCGTTGTGAACTTTCGGAAGAGAAGTTTCTATACCATGAAATTTCGTCTTTGCAGATTGATATTGTAGTATGAATCATTTGATGTTAAAAGTTTTAAGACGATTTGCGACGACTTTTTCCACAAGGACGGAAATTTATCAAATTATCAACATCCAAGGGAGAGATATTACAAGGGCATTTTTGGAGTAATCTGGAAATATGTCATTTTCCAGAGAGAAATTTACAATGTAAGTGATGACTGGTACCAAAATGTTAATTTATCTTTAAGAATCCGTGTTGGAATCGGATCTAAGGCACATGACTTATATGATGAAGTGTTGAGTTTACATTAAAATTAAATCCAGACTTAAACTTGTAAAGTTATCCAAAGGTTATAGTCAACGAGATAATCCAACCCAGACTGAATTAGAAGTTACATTGTGTAAAGTTATAAAGCACCTTTTCAACAACCCCTGTACTGTATTTAATTTGCGTTGGACCATCGCGTCGGTGCGGTGGGATATTCATTGATTTTTTGTGCAGTTTTATTTTGTTTATTTTATTTTGAGTTCTTTTGTATATTATTTTTTGTGTTTTCTTGTTCATTAGTTTTCGGGCATGGGGCGCTTTATAAAAGCTTGTTTATTATTTATCATTGTTGACAATATGTAATGATTCCGGTTGGAATCGCAGTTCTTCAAATGAAAGGACAGTTAAAATTGATTCCTCTTGGAAACTCAAAAAGTCCTTGCTTGGCTTTATTATATTGTCCGAAATCTCCAATTCTAAAGCAGTCTGAAACAGCAAAGTATACAATGCCAGAGGATGTTATATAGCTAAAACTTGTCTCCAATGCCATATCATATGTCCTTATCCTCAACGAACTCCAGACACATGGTGAAGATTAGTCATCCAGTTGAATTTCAAATAATAAAGATATAAATCAAATACGGGAAATAAACATTATAGCATTTACGGCTACGTTGCGTCTACGTTTTCGGCAACGTATAGCCGTAAGTGCTATAATTTTTATTTCCAGTATTTGATTTATATCTTTATTATTTGAACTCCAGACACATTAAGATCCCTTCTTAAAAATATCGTTGAGATTTGGTCGTTGAGTAATATTAAGGGTAAGTAAATGTTGTGATTAAGGGCCCTTCGTTTCAGAAATGTTTTCTGCTCTGTAACTCAGCAATGGATATTTTTCAAATCCAAATAAAAGCATATATTTCTAGAAGGGGATTTGTATACTGAACATGATGGCGATGTCATTTTCAAAGTGACATTACTCATGGATATCAGAACTTTATTATTATTATTTATTTTTATGTAAAGCTTTATTTTCACTTGGCAGTAGATTTAAGCCCTTTTGGAAACAAACTATGGATTCAGGCCCTTTTGGAAACAAATACAGATTTCTGAGTACTGGCAAGATCAATCAAAGCTTTTCAAAAATACAACCATAGTTCATCCGTTTATAAGAAAAGCTTTCAAAACATATAACCATTCTTCATCAGGTAATAAAGTAGCTTTCACAAAATACACAATTCTTCACCAGGTTATAAGAAAAGCTTTTAAATATAGCACCATTCTTTATCAGGTAATAAGAGCAGCTTTCAAAAACATCATTCTTTACTATTAAAAGCTTTCAAAAACATTACTAATCCAAAATCTATTATTCCCCATTAATAAAGACAAATAACACCAGCTTTTCTTAGCATAGTTGCCGAGTTTATTTGTTCCATATACACTCCCATCAACATATTTCAATCATTTCTTAGTTTTATTATAAAATAATGACATCATCATACTGGAAAACTAGTTGAAGTGGATTACCCTATTCTTACCATTTATTTGAAATAAAATACAATATTGTCTTATTAACCTGTTTTAATGGTTTTCAAAAATGCTCATATTTCAATCTTCAATTATTTTTATTATATACTGAAAAACTGGTAGAGATGGGTTGCCAGAAACACAATTTTTTTTCTTCAACCTGTTTTAGAGGTTTTCAAAAGTACTCTGAAGAGAACGCACTGGCATTTAAAGCTGCAGGCTCCTATTTGAACATGTGTAGAACTTACTTCTAATTGACCTTGGCCTCTGAAATGCAATTTGTGACATTTCACTCTCAAGTTGCTTCTTGTAACTCCACAAAGGCAAAAGAAACTGTTGAGCGAGTTCTAGCAGAATTTAATCTTACATGACTCAATGTCTACTTTTACAGTCCATGGATTTTAAAGTGCATTACCAGTAGGAGCGTAGGTAGGCGAATCAGTAGCAACTAGCAATGTTGCAGCGACAAAATTACTGAATTCCGCATTATTTTAAAACCGTAGTAAAATATCAGGATATGTATGTTTACATCAAAGAAATTACATACAAAGGAGAATCACTGCAGTGCTAGCCACCATTATGATTTGACCGTCATGTAAATCCTATCGGGTGGCGGCCATCATGGCTTGTTGCTCACAGAGAGTGAGTTATAGTACCTCCGGCATTTTACGGCCGTGTGCGACACACTTTGAGACTCTATGAAACAAAATCGCATGAAAATTAGATATCTAGCTCAGAGCAAGTTGCAATAGATACTGCTAATCACGCGCACACAGTTTGCGCTTGACGTAAAATGTACATGTTGTCTATGCGTAAAGTGAAGATTGAGCTGAGTTGGCAATCTGGCCTGTCTCCAGACAGACCTGTAGGTACAATAACTAAGCTCAATGAGCGCCATTCTCAACTGGAGCATGTGGTCCAAATATGGCCTTCAAGTGTATACATATTATATGGCCTACAAAAGGCTACTGTTATGAATACAATCAATGCGAAAAGTGATCACTACGTTTTATTTCACTTCCCATTATTCTTCATTTTAATAGAAACTAACATATTTTGTTTTATTTTTGTAAATTGTTTTGAAAAGTATCTACAAAATTGAATGATTTGAAGTTAAAAATTGCAAAATCTGCTTGCTCCTGAGCAAGCAAACTGCAGAACCCCAGCTTTATGGTCATGCTGAAAGCAGCTTTGAACATCCAACAGATACTGACAGGGGCTTTCCTTGCCTAGGATGACTTGTTTCTGGTTTATGAGATGCCATCACGATATTCCAAGCATCGGGATATAGCGCGATTGCGCAAAAGCACCAAAATGTATGTTTTTTTATGGGCCATTACAGTTTTTAAGATCCATCAAGAATTGTCGCATTTTCCCCAAAACACTCTCAAACAATTCAAATTAACGATTAAACAAACAAGTACTGATCATAAATTCATTATCATACGAACGTAGGCTTAAACAGATGATTCAAAAACCTGTGTTGTGTCGTTATTCAAGTGAAATTTGTGTAAAAATGCATTTAAATAACTTCCCCTGTCATCAATATAATTATTTTTGACTCGGAACTCCTAAAGTTTTGTCATTTCACTCCATCGTATCGACTAAAATAGATCACATGACATATTCATCTAATCCATGTTTGCGAAGAACCGTGTTTTGGTTGACTAATGGTTTATTCAAAGTCTTGACGATATCCATCGATCGATGCCCATCGACGCACAGTCTTTACAAGCGCTATGTACAAGAAATAGCGCGTTTACAAGACTGCATGTCAATTGGCGTCGTGTGTTGCATATTGACAGACTCTGAATAAACCATAACAGGGGAACATACATTTTCAAACTTTTTGCCCTGATTTTCACACATTTTCACACTTTTGCTGTTTGAAATTGCGCTAAACCCCGCTTGCTTACTCTAGTTTCTCCAATAAGGTTTGATTAAAGGTGTAGGCTCCCATTTTACCACGTTTATTTACTTTTAACTGACTGACCTTGACCTCTGAAATGCATTGTGCAAGGTTTCAACCTTAACTTGTGTCTTGTTTTCTCTCAAGAGGCAAAAGAAAGTATGCAACCCTGGGGATTATGTAAATACAAAAGAAATGGAAAATAGGTATACCAAACCAAACATTTTGTGCTATATCTCCAAAACTATATAGAATTTGGAGGTGAAATTTTGGATTTGTAATCAGAAAAATATGGGCTTCCATTTGGCATCAAAAACTACTTCTGGTTGAGCCCTGGGGATGAGAATGTGATCAGAACCTACACCTTTAACTTTGGGCTAATTGACCAAATTTGGAGGATGAATTCTAAAAACTATGCCATTAACAATTATAATATAAATATCTTTTGTACAACAGTTAACTGACTTGGTTATTTCATAGGCTATGGTGTACATGGTTGTTGTATTTAGTCCGTAATAAGTAAATATAAATATCTTTTGTACAACTAAGGTAAACATGCCATCTGGTCTTGTTATTTCATAGTTTGTGGTGTCCATGTTTGTTCTGAAAAGAAACAAAAAAAACCAATGTAATGATTAGTAAAGAGAAACCTTCTGAACAGAAATTCTTGATGTTACATTATAAACTTATTTTAGAGTCCTATGTGCACACTTTCAACTTTTATGGATAACAAAATGAGGTAAATACTAACAACACAAACATGCGGTGGATTATTGTAGCTTTAAAATTATTAATTTAAACTTTAAATGAAAGTACAGTGCAACCTGTTTTATCCGAACCTCCTTTATACGGATTACTCTGTTATCCGACTGAATAATTTCAAAGGAAAACATGTTTTGTCAGTGCCTATTATCATGATTTAATGCATTTGAAGGACATTTTTGTAATTTTACCATCAAAAAGTGCTTACAAAGGTTATTCACACATTATACCACTTCTTATTGAATTATTTTATGTTACACAATTAAAGACTTATATGTCATTAGGCAGATTTACACACAATTCTCTTATCTGAATTTTTCACTTATCCGGCCATTATTTGGTCCCATCATGTCCGGATAAAAGAGGTTGCACTGTACATATATTCTTTTTTAAAAGTGGATTTCATCCTGAATATGATGGCGATGTCAGGTGTTTTTTTACCGAAATGTGTGATTTTGCCAAAAAATGTCAGTCAAAAGCCATTCTTTTGATTGAACATTTCCCGTTTTGCAATCTAAAAACAAATGTCTAGGAAGAATTAAATTCACCTATTTCAAATTGCCAAAACGGCTCATAAATTGAGCACAAAAACCCTTTTAGTTTTGGCACTGTTTGCCCAAATCATATGTAAAATGATATCACAATCATAACTGTATAACTAAATCTGCTTCTAGAAATGCACACACTTATATGGGGCGTTCCACGCCGCCAGTTTTGAAATGGTTCCTAAGTGGACGGCCCAAAGGCAGACAAAGTAGGTTAAATATAGCATGAAACTGGCACAACATGGGAGAAATAAAGCATCTGAATTAAGTAGTCTGAAATAAACCCTTTCATTCTGGACAGGACCAAATTGCACTGTTTGTGAACAACAAACCAATCAAATCAATCATCAAGTCACACAGCAACAGAACTGTCAAATCACGCAAGCTCACAAGTATCGCATTTGAACCTGGGTGCACAAGACGCGTAAAAGGGAAAAGGTTTTCTTCAGGTGAGTATAAAAGGAGAAATGGTGCTTGCCACTATTTTGTACACGCTCATGGAGCAGAGTTACAGGATTTGTTCAGAAACAAGCCCGATAACTGGGTGGATTGTGTAAATCTTCACTTGACGCATACAAAGTGTGTGCATTTATTTTGCGCCCAAACAACATGTTTTCAGCAGTTTTAATTGCAACTTGTTATGAGTTCGGTACACCAATTTTCCCTCAATTCTGTAGTACGCACAGCCATTAAATACCCAGGGTACACTCACCCTCCAACAGTCACAACTACTGGCCGTATCTCGCTAAATTTTTGCAGAAGCTCAAAAATTGGATTTTAAAAACAATAATGGGAAAAAAAGAGTTCCTGTTTTCTAACTATCAAATTGACACAATTAAGGCTCCTCAAAAGAAAAAAATCAGTTTAATTTTTAACAGATTCTCCCTAAAAATTCTTGGCTTGCCTATTTCGGGTCGTCTGTTGGTGAGCAGCGACCAAATAGTAGTTTTATGTTGCATCACTTTGTTGTAAAGTCAAAAAACCTTAGAAGGAACACTATTGACAATCAAAGATGGCCGTCATCCCATCAAACATTTTGTCAAAGCCTTACTCGATGGTCAAATCATAAGTGGGAAGCACCAATTTCCCTTTTTATTTTACTTGGGGAAAAATGAATGAAATTTTCTCACCATTTACAACACTCTGTGATGAATGTACAGGATGGTATTTTTGTGCTAGTTGACTCCGGAGAACAGACTCCATGTCTTTATTCTCCTGTGAGGAAGAAACAACAGGAAAGTGCAGAATGAAGATAGACATGATGAGTTGTGCTCAGAGATTTAGAAAGAGGAGATACTATACTCTATAAAACTTTAAGTATGTAACAAGCAATCAGACTCTGTTACAAGATCCATAGCATATCCCTCGTATTCTACAACATTGTGAACTGGTAGTTTTGTATTGTGTAAGAGACTAATAATGAATGATTAAGACCAAATCACTGCGTATTGATACTTTTGTATGTGAATCGTTCATTAATTTGGTATTATTTATGAGTAATTTAGTTGCTACAACGTGGACAAACACTGAAAATACGTTCATTTGAATATTCAATAAGATTCGGCACATGTTTATGATTCGAAAAATATGGATTAATTTACTTCCTCATTTGGTCATATTGGTTTATGTGCGTTAACTGACTGCTTGTTGCATACTACAAGACTTATAGAGTATATAATATACAGTAAACATGAATATTTTTACACACAGCGAATTTGAATTATGTCTCGGATTTGTATCAATGTGCTTGTGAAATTTTTAACGTGCACGTTATGCACATTGTTTTTTGTGGTATAGATATTTTTGTACTAGATGGATTGAGTGCAAAAAACACAAAAATGTAGCACAATGATCTTGATGTAATGTACAAATATTGACGACACACATACACTTCAGTTGCATACCATTTGCATAAAGCAGCATTTGCACGGTTTGCCTCTATGCACTGCAGCCAAATCACTGCATTCAAAATGTATTATTTATTATTATGAATACCTAATTTGAGTTCCATGTCTGAGGACACAATTACATTTACTCTATGCCCAGAGGGTCATTCAGAAATATTTGAGCTACTTATGCTAACTCATCAAATTAAATGCTAATATTATAACCGTTTATTTAAGTAAAACTCCTTTATTAAGCATGCCAGATCCCAGGAGCTTGAATGTGCAAAAGATTACCCAGGACTGGTATGGTTTACTGTGCAAAACTAAACAATCACTAGGAACCAAATCACTACAAATGCATGCTAGTCTTTGAAGTTTCCCCTAAGCATTTCAAATGAACCAACTTCAAAAAATTTGCTTCGTAAGGATGGTAAAATCAACAGAAAAAGTATATTTTAGGTCCCAGATACTGGTATACAAAATTTGGACAATACTAGATATCTAAATATTGTCCAGTTCTAGTTAAGTTTTTGTATTCCAGTTAACGCCCTGCGGGGCAGGTTTTTTCTCACCCCGACCCCGTCGTTCCCCGAAAATTTATTTCCCGACCGGACCGACCCGATAAAAATTTAGCTTGCCCCGACCGACCCCGACCCGAAAAGATTTTTTCTAGACCGGACCGACCCGGACCGGTAGTTTTTCATGATTTCCCGGTCAAGATGGATATTTTTCCCCGATCCCGAGTTACCCCGAATTTCAAGTCATTAAAATGGTGTTTAAAAATGATTACGATTTCACCTAAAACCAATTAAGAAAAAAATGACTCAATTTAAGACAAATGACCTTATTTAGGACCTCACGAAAAATGTTTACATGATTTTATGGTCCGATTTTTAACCAATCATAGATCATTCTCTTAGCGCGCGGGGAATTTATGTGATTGTTTATAAGAAGCAAATGCTTGTTGACGTCACAAGTCTAAATGTGCTTTATTCGGTAAAGTGGTAAAGGAAACATTAGAGTTTCAACTCAAAACATCGTGGCAAAAATTGTAATTAATATTTATAGATTGGAAGGCGTGGGATCATATAATGATCCCCAAGAGCTCAACCTGAAGTAGTATACTTTTTGATATCAATGAACAGCGTAACATTTCAGGTACATGAAATGCAAGACAATGACAAATGACAGATCAGCAACTAATGCAAAGTACAATCGATTAAATGGACGTGAAAGTGCAAGTTAAAAAATGACATTATAGACACAGCGATTAATTGTTGCTCCATTTTATTTTTACCCCGAACGAGCTTTTGCATTTCCCGGACCGAATGTAAACTTTCCCCGACCCCGAGTAAAAATTCCCCGACCCGGTCGACCCCGGTAATATTTTTCCCGGACCGTACCGAACCCGAAAAAAGCTCAAAAAAAATTCCCGACCCGGTTTCGGTCCGGTCCGGTCCGGTCCGGTCCGGGAAAATTCGGGGTTTCGGGTTTCCCCGCAGGGCCTTAATTCCAGTATTGTTGGTCAGAAATACTGGTATATACCAGTATTGTGAACATGAGAAGTTCATATTTTTCTGATGAAAACCTTTGGCTTGAAATTAATGCATTGGTTTGGAACGGATGTGTTCCCATTACTTCTCATTGCAAAAGACCACCGCAGCTGAATTCAAACTCAAAACAAAAAATCACAACTTAATGCACAACAACAACAAAAATCAAATTTCTCAACTCACTTTTTATAGATGAATTAAGGGCCCTGTCAACCCTTCATTTTCAGAAATGGGTTATGGACTGTAACTCAGCGACGGATAATTAAATCCAAATCAAAGTATACATTTCTAGAAGTGGATTTGCATACTGAACATGATGGTCAGCTTATTTTTGGACCAAAATGTGAAATTATTGCCCAAAGGTCCAAAAAAGGTTTTAAAAAAATCATGTTTTGGGGCCAAAATTTTACGGGAAAGCTATCTAAATTTTGCTTTGGTAAAATTTTAGACCATTTTACTTTTTAGAATCTAGAAAGCAATATCTAGGAACGCATTTCTAAAATTTTTGATTTTTATCTTATTTTTTGAAATATTGCCAAAAATAGGTCAAAATGTGGCATATTTTGCCAAAAATGGTGTCAGGAGTGGGATTTTTGACATTTTTTGGACCAATTTTTGCAATATCTCAAAAACTAAGAAAAAATCAAAAATTTGAGAAAAGCGATCCCAGATATTGCATTCTAGATTTTGAAAATTAAATTGGTAAAATTTTTTACCGAAGCAAAATTTAGTTAGCTTTCCCGTAAGATTTTGGGCCAAAACGATGATTTTTGGACCCTAGGTCCAAAATTACGCATTTTGGTCCAAAAATGACCTGACCATAATGTTCAGTATGCAAATTCGCTTCTAGAAACGTATACTTTTATTTGAATCTAATTATCCGTTGCTGAGTTACAGAGCAAAAAACATTGATGAAAAAAGCCTTAACAGGCCCCTTAAAGTTGCCTTTTGATAATGATATATCGGTAAACCCTAAAACCTGAATAATGTGTGCTTAGGTGCAATTGTATCTACAAGAAATGATGCTTGAAAACTGTAAAAATCTCGTACCTTCTCTTGTGTCATATACATATTGCTATTTGATTGCATCAGAGATGGCTGATTAGAGGACGCCCTCTGTAAGTCCACCATGTTCAATGCCTGCAATGGTGCCCTCGCTATCGGTCTGACTGGGTCGCTCATAACGGGATTATGGAATGCTGAACTACTGCTGCCGTATGAGGCTGGAATCATCCCACTTGACACCGGGGGAGCATGTTGCTGATGTGGTTGCTGCGGATGCGATTGCTGCAGATGTGATTGCTGCGGATGCGACTGTGGCTGGTGCATTCCATTCGTAGAATAGGGGGCTGATGAGTGACTCATTTGATGAGGTGCAGCAGACTGTGTTAAAAAATAAAATATGAAATTAAGTTAGCATTCAACCATAATGGTAACATTCTCATATTTATAGTTCTGGCAGTGATAGCAAACTTTTAATATTTAACCTATTTTTTGTGAAAATTACAATTTTCAGACTGGAAGTACTTTATAATGCCATAATTACATACAAGCCTTAGCCAATTGGAATGATTTGGGTATGAATGGTTAGAAGGGACCCTAAGCTATATGCTATCTATGACCCTATCAACACCAATTTAATAAAAAAATGGATGTTCATGGTATGGATGAGGGGATTATTATAATAGTGAATTAGAAGTAAAAAAGAAGTTTTGACTATGACACATGCATTGAGAAATAGAGTCAGTATTAACCCTCATCCACCTATTTTTTACTATGTTGTCACCTAACCACCATTCCTGTAAGAATGAAATTGACATGCCAAATGTGTGATTGTTTTATACCATAGTATAGGGTAGGTTAGGCCTGGGACTATCCGGATAATTTGCTTAGTGCTACCCGAGTACCCAACTTATTTTCTGGTATTGATAATAATAATAATAATAATAAGGCGGTGCTTATATAGCGCCTTACAAACACCACAAAGCGCTTCACAAGTAACTTGAAAATACAGCATAAAAAGTACAATATCAAAAACAAACTATTCACAATCTTAAGACTACAACTACGCAGAATATATTAAAAAACATGATAAAAACACTGATTAAAAAGTCCAGAGCACTGCAAAAACATGAAGCATGCATGCACTGTAAACAACAATATTATACGTCAGGCAGTTTAAAGAGATGAGTTTTCAGATGCGACTTGAAAATGTCAATGTTAGAAATATTACGAATATGAGGAGGTAGTTGGTTCTACAGAGTGGGTGCACAAGCAGAGAAAGCGCGATGTCCATATGAATTAGTCCTGAGCAGCCTTAAAGGTTCAAATAACTGAACATTTACATGTACAATGTTAATACGGAAGGTTTGAGGGGGTTACTACGACCATTGTGGTTGTGATTTATCATGTTTACTTCAATCAGATGATGATTTAATCATAAATTTATGATGCAAGTATTTTTCAAAATGGCGACTTTTCTATGAGGGGGGGACCCACAGACTTTGATGGCTTACCCTACCCCCACCTAAGGGGGTACCCCGACTTTTTGCATCAAAATGACCGCAAAGGATGTTTTAAGGGCCCTGTCAACCCTTCATTTTCAGAAATGGGTTATGGGCTGTAACCCAGCGACGGATAATTAAATCCAAATCAAAGTATACATTTCTAGAAGTGGATTTGCATACTGAACATGATGGTCAGCGTATTTTTGGACCAAAATGTAAAATTATTGCCCTAAGGTCC
>JXSR01S000555.1:11805-23934 GCA_000969725.1 Ophiothrix spiculata | reverse complement strand
AATAAACAAAATAAACACCGCAAAATGACAACAATCTGGACATATTTCTCTGTATAAAATCAGGCAATACAATCAGGAACAAAATATTACTATTTAGATCGTCGATCGGGACATATGGGGGATATATGATTAGTGCAAGCGGAAATTTTGGTGTTGGTTTTCCGAAATTCGATCGTGGACCGGTCCACTTTCGTCTAAAGCCGACCGTGTAACGTAAGAGAAAAAACACGGTATAATACAAGCTTAGAATTAAGAGGGTTTTCCAGATAGATATAAATGAGTATAAAAGGAGATGGATTTGTATATTTGGGGTCAGTCAGCTTTGAAGTTAGCTATTACAGAGTGAGCTTTTTGGATTAAGATATTTTGGAGGAGATAAAAGCAGGTTGGATGAGAGTATATGATATTTTGCTGCCTTTTTGGAGCACTTTTATGGATAGCTGTTATAGTGGAGAAGTTTAGTTGCTGGATCATGAATCGATTTTATATTAACTGTGGACAAGGAGTTTGAGATTGTAAGAAGACGACTTTTATATTGACTGATATTGAACATTATTCGGAAGGAGTTATCGGACATTTTGTACCGTTTTGGATCTGGATTTGTGGACATTTGTACAGATGTCATAAAGGACTTTACCGTGGAATATTATTAGCTAGCTTGTTCAAGTCAGAAGCCACTCGTGAGTAAACAAAATCTGTAGATAAGATATATTTACACTGTTTATTTACTTGTATACTAAATAAATTGTTGTTTTAATATTCTGTTGATAAAATCTTGTCTTACAGTGTATTTATTCTTGCTTTGCTTTTAGCTCGAACCCGAAAGGTTAATTCTGACCTTGGTCCTTGTATTGGGTCGTAACACCTGGATTTGGAGATATGGTGAGTTGTTTTTAAATACCTAATTTTAGTGTACAAAAGAATATTCCGAATAGAAGGGACCATTTTTGTGCATATTTTCTTACGTTGAACACAAGAAACCACCCCAAGGGCTAAAATCTCATTTGCACTTGCTAATGGATAAGATCACAAACATTAATAGTTGATGTTGGAATAAGATCACAAACATTAATAGTTGATGTTGGAATCATTTGAGCGTATATGATCACTTATCACAGATATAATACTAACCGTTTTTCTGGTGGATTAAAGCTGATCGTCGAATCAACCTCCATGCGCTGCACCCCGGTGACCCTGGTATGTGTCTTCTCCTTTGGACATGATGAGTGCTGCTCATCCACCTCCATTTTAGTGGTTGGTTTTGTGGACATCTTAGGTTTCAGTGTGTTCCTAAAATTAATTGAGTTTATAAGAAATCTTTAATGACTCACATGTAACAGTTAACAATTCAATTCAATCTTTATTTCCATAAAATATATAAAAGACATATCAAAGCACATAATAACAAACAAGGTTTATGGAGGAGTTACAAGTAAAAAGTCAAGAATGTAAAGTAGCCTACCCTGAAAACTTGTACATACACAAAATATTTCAAGTTTGAAAAGAATTTTTCAAAATACCAAATCACCTAAATCAAAATTATGATTCACATTCTCACACACCCACTCCAAACACAATCACAATTCAAAATCTATTTGCCACACAAAATATATGGACAGAATGCAAAATGCTTGTACATCAATGCAATTTCATACAACACCTACACTAAGATACTTTGTGATATATGCAGCGCTGGATATATGCATACACCAAGTCCATCTAAAAGGTGATTTTAGTTTAAGATCTTATGGAGATTATTTTGGTTTTCATATGGTGGTATGATTGGTCTATTGGATCCTATACTGGATTTATAATTATTGACTTTATTTTACAGGATGGTCCAGACTTGGATCTTAGCCGGGAAGAGTCCCAAATTTGACAATGTACAAAGAAGTGTGAAAAACATGTGCTGGGATGTAGATCTGATTTGAGCCGGCAGCTTTCGATCATTCGGACACATACCTAACCACGCATGCTCTCGATCGTTGCCAAGTGGTTAAAGCACAAACTTTTAAATTGATTAAAATATTTGATTAGTTGTGTATAATTCCCGATAGCCTTCTATCCTGTTGCAAGAAGATCATTCAAAAAATATGAGGAGAAAAAATGTTGTTATCATCTTTGATTCATTTTTTAAAAACTTTTCGAGCAGTGTTTCCCCGTGCCAATCTCATATTAAGATGTCTGGTCCATGATAGATGTGCCCAAAATTTTCTAGTAAAAATCAGCATGAATGATATTTTATTGTTGGCCAATTCCATCGTTACGGAAGGACATTTGGAAGCAATTTTCAATTTTCAAACACACACTGTCAGAAAAACTTGACCTAATAGAATGATCAAATGTCATAATTATGTTGTAGTACCTTAGAAGCTTCAGTGACTTGAAAATGTGATCAAAACTGTTTTTCGTTAACGAGTTATGCATACTAATAAGGCTTGTTACGGAAGGACACCAAAATGGACATGACTTTTCACCTCGGACTTTGTTTCATTGTTGCTGTGGAATTTTCAAGTAAATAATCTCTGATGTCTTGTGAATCAGAGATGCCACTGATTTCATTAAAAAAAACCTGAAAACGCAAACCTGAAAACGCCATTAATTATTGAAAGATACTCCAAAAAGGGTCGAAAATATGTAAATTTGAGATCATAAAAAACCTGAAATCATGGTTTGAGCGTCTAAAAAACCTGATTTCAGGTTTAAACCTGAAAAGTGGCATCTCTGGTGAATACTAGTATCCACCTTAAAATGAACAAAATAAGTTTTGTAGGTTTAAGACGGGCTCAAATGAAAAATATGTCATTGTTAAGGAAGAACGTTACGGAAGGAATCCGAAATGCGAATATTTTTGTTTGGTGAAGCGTAAAAGTCTGATCAGTTTAAGCAAATGACACAACCTCTGGTGTAAATTTGATCATTAATTTACCCATTTCTAGCTAGAAAGTTTGAGTAAAGGGTTTGAAAATTTAAATTTAAAAAATCAACTTTTTCTGATGAAAATCACCAAATTTGACCAAAACATGAGATTTTTTAAAGAAATTATGTAGAAAAAATTGATCAAATGTTTAAAGAATAGGCTCATTTTAAAGAGCATACAAATACCTTTTATTTGATACCAAATATATGTCTGTAGCATCTTGCAATGTGGAGTTACAGGCTATTTTTTTCTCATATCTGCTTTTACAATGGAAATGGCCTGTTGTAGAACCAATTTTTAAAATAAAAATTGGGGGTCACCGGACTCGCTTTTGCATGCGAGTCAGTTTAAAAACAACATTTTTAGAGGTTTTTTGGGAAAATGTGGCATTATTTAGTGTTAATTCAAAAACTTCCCATCAAAATTATTGTCAATTTTTTACAAAATTTGCGCAAACTATGTTCTTTCAATTAACAAAATAAAAAGTGGGGTCACCGACCTATTTTTCAAGAAAAAATGTTGACATTTTTTGCTTTAAAGCACTATTAATACTGTGTTTACTGCGCATGCCTGATTACGTGTTGCTGCACTTGCGAAATCAAAACAAGTGCATACCAGTATGCGTGGACCAGACACCTTAAGCAACCCAGTAAATAAACTTAAAAGTTCTCACACTCACTCATTCTCTGTAGGCGGAATAATGGAGGTCTCCCCTGCATAGCATCTCTGTAAGGCTATGTCCAACATCTCCTTGGGCTGTGCATCGATACTCTTGGCTTTCTTCAGGATGTTCACGCACTTCTCCAGATCGCCGTACTTTCTTTCAAGTTGTGCGGCTTCCACGTGGATGAAGGCGAACGGTTTGATGTTACCTCGCGCAAACTTGAAAAGTAAACGGGCATCGTCCACACTCTCAGTCCTGTACATCAACAAATTTGAAAGCAAGATTTTATTACTGAACACTAGTAATGATATTTTTGTTTAAAGGGGCATTGGACAAAATTTTAAATTTTATTTTAGTATGATTTACATTTAGAAAATAACAGTCAATTACCAAATATCGAGAAAATTTTGATCAAAACCTTCAGAAAAGTCTTAAGTTTGAATTTTATCAATTTTGTTTATTGATCTTTGGTATGCGGCTATATTCTGTAAATTTATTATTGATACTATAAATCAAGAAAGAGACCAACATTTGTTTGTAAAACATTCCTTTCACATCATAAATTGCAGATAAATCAAAAGAAATTTGGAGTTTGCATTAGATCTCCTGAAACGGCCAGTTTAAAAAATTCAACTATAGAGGGCAGTAATCGTTGTCGACAACAATACTTAAAAATGAAAGAATATCTAAATATTTTTATAGGGTTTGAATTTGACAATAAAACTTTGCATGCTGTAATTATTACCGCTAATACTTCAAATGATGCAAAAATCTCAAAATGTTTGGGGGAAAGTTTGGGGATGATGCTGAACTTGTCCAATGCCCCTTAAACAATTTACTATTTAAAATAAATTATGATATTAGTTAGTTGTTTCCACATACTTAACCTTGCCGCAATTTAAAAACTTTTGAATCACCAAATTTTAATCAATTAAGATTTTTTATGAAAATATCTGAATTTTGTAAAATTTAACCAAAACACCACTAGAAAGGTTAAATCAAGCCCCAAAATTATCTGAATTTGGATGATTTTGGATGACAAAATATCTGAAAATTCTCATGCCTGCTACATGTAGTACAAATGAAATGTAGCTGACAGCTGATCAATCAATCAATCAATGATACAAGTACTTGTATAACATGCATACCCCATGAAGGAGTCTATTCGTACAGGGGACCCACAGCTTTACGTGACTGTCCGACCATGGAGCAAGTAGAGTAAAGTTTCTTGCCCAAGGAAACAAGGAGAAAACCGGCCGGGGCTCAAACCCACAATCTCTGTATTACGAGACCACGCTCTAAAATGCTTTTTTTGCAATCCATCCCAAAATCATGTAAACAAGTCCTACTACAGTACACCACAGCACTCTGAATGACAAGCACACACTTATATATGTGGTTATTTGCTTCACCTACACCAGGGTAAATCTGGATTCAGAGTGTCTGTTGTGGTGGTTGTACCAGGAGCGGTAGGCTTTCTTGCTATCAATACTATAACTTCACCAATAAACCTCTAATACCACAAAAATATAAAACCGCAAACACTGTTTTTTTACCTGTAAAATGGCCAAACTATAGGCCTGCTCAGTACAATACAGGATTGAATACCTTAATTCTGCGATGTTTTCCTGTAAGATTGTATTACAATAAAGTCATGACGTACTTTTTTGGCTTGAATAAAACACGAGAACACATTGTCAAGAGATGGCGCTATACAACTTTTTTAATTCGCTGTATTGTGTCAATATGTTCTTTGTTTGTGAAATCATTATTAAATGGGGGAAAAGGGGAAATAACCTTTAATATTAAGAGAAAACAAATGATTTTGTTATTTTAAATTAAAAAGCAAAGTAAAAGTACAAGAAATATCAATAATTTTTTAATTTTTCTTTGATGAAAATTCATTTTGATTTCACATTTTCAACACCGACTCCGTTTTAATAGCACTACAGATTTACAGTATATATTCTTATACTTTATAATTGCTCCTGAAAGTAAGAACTTCGAGAGGCCTACAAAATCGATAGCAAGAAAGCCTAACGCTCTTGGTTGTACGACCAGTATGATGTCATAAATTTTAAGCGTGCAAAGATAACCTTGTGGCACCAGGAAAGGTATGTCGCAAGCACAACAAGCCGATATATTGTTTACCTCGCATACCTACCAATTACATTGTAAAACCCAAAATCAGGAAAAAAAAGGTTGAGCGCTTACGCGAAGCATTCGCCGGAGGTCCAGGGGGCGGGGGTCTCTAGCTGGGATTCAAGGGGGCGCTGCATTTTGAAGCTGCAGAGATTTCAAGAAATTAAAAGCCAAGGAAATTCACTATTTTCATACTTCCAAGTTCCAACTGATGTATTAAAGGTTGCAAAAAATCAAGACAAATCAACTCACTCTTTGAGCCAAGCAAATCTGACGACAATGTGCGCGTAGGCTTCGTTAAAACGGTGCAAGTCCAGCTTGATGTTCTTCATGGCTCTGTTGTAGGCGCTCCACATGGTGCGGTACTTGTTGGTCAGGTCGGCAAAGTTACTCCTGTGTTCCAGGTACTCAAGATAATCAAGCCAGTCTTCAGGCTTGTGGCCAGCGTCTGAGATACGATGCAACCAGGTGGTCGGATCTAGTAAGGAGATAACATGAAATTTGAATCTATGCAAGTAATACTCTTATCCACTGTAACAGTACTTGTACAATATAGTACGGTACCGTCAGGATTATCAGATATGTGGTGATACATGGGTCATCAGATCAATTTATTTAAAAAATGCAGTACTACTTAATATGGTATCATACCAACACACTATATCTGAATCGACAAGATCTTGCAATCTTACTTGCCATTTTCAGTTTGGATGAAAACAATTTGAGAAAAAACAACCACTGTGACCAAAAAGTACATTCTAATCAAGTGTAAAAGTATGTGCCAAGGTCATCCCAACCAAAGATAAACATATCTTGAAACTGCCAGTTGGGTACATAAATGTGAAAAACAAAACAAAATTAGGATAGTGTTGGCATCTCATGTTACGCCAACTTGAACTATTGATGAAGTGTGCCCTCACACACTTTTCAGAGCACCATAAGGCTGAAAACATAGTTCTTTTGAGTTTCCAAATATTTGGTGCAACAAGTCTTTCTTATCTTATAATCTGATCTTATTGTTCCAATGTATTTTCTATTAATAACGGAGGCTTGGTGATGAAAAATCAATACTACCACATTGAGGAGTATTTGGTGAAAATATTTGGTGATTTACAACACCAATTATCTGTTATTGATTTGAAAATGCATTGGGATTATATTACTAGATTATAAGATAACAAAGATTTGATACACAAAATATTTGGTAGCTCAAAAAGAACTATAATTTGACCCTAACTCTATGCACCAACAGTATAAATAAATTCATAAGAGAGAACTCAAACAATCAAAAACAAATTCAAGAAAAAAATCACTGGGATCTTTTTTGCAACCTGAGATAGTGAAGGACGGTCAAAGGTCAAATAATCTGATGCGTTTTCGCAGCTCCGTAACTCTGTGCACCAAGGTTAGAAAACGATAAAACTACCAACAATGCAGGAGTAAAAATTCGTTCAAGGCTGCGAGAATCTTATTGGATTCTCGTAAATCAACCAGGGAGAATCTTTGCAAGAATCTTTTGCATTCTTTTATATATTCATACACAGTGTATTCTACTAACTTTACGAGAATCTATTTGGATTCTCGCAAAATCTTCTGAGGGGAATCTCTGCTGGAATGGATTCTCGCCGAATTTTTAGCCCTGCAGCAGGGTAAATTTTAAGGATTCTGAAGGGCACCCCATTTCAAGGCAATTTTGAAAGGGCACACTGTTTTAGAAGGCAATTACATGTTAAAGAATAGCATTAGGCATTGCTAAGTAATAGGGCATCAAGGCAACTGGTAGCTAGGGCACCGACGGCAAATGCCTTCGGTGCCTTCGGTTAAAATTTACCTTGCCCTGCAATGTGTAGAGACAGTTTCCCTCTTGTAAAAAATGAAAAAAGAAGCTTTGCCTGGATCTCTGCATTTGTTATTTTTTTATCATTTTATGAACATTTTTAATTGATTGCAGTTGAATTCAAAGCCGGGGAACAACAAACTCACCCTTGCCTCATGCCAGACAAACAAAATGGAGGACAATTTTCTGTAATTGTACAATGAAAAAAAAAATAACAACAAACTAGACTTGTTCTCATCAAATTTACCCATAGTTAAAGATCCCGTCACATTCTCCTTGGTGTCCTTCTGCTCATGCCCAAAGTCCCTGCGTAATCTATTCAGCCTCTCCCGAACGCTATCGATGCTGTCTGCCATGGCAATGATCTGTGGATGCAAACATGTAGACAGGTTTTCTTATTTTTTTAGTGTGAAAAAATTATTATGACTAGATCAGGAGAGTACAAATCAACAAGAAAAGAAGATATCAGTAGTGGTGGGTTATAAAATAGTGATGTTTCAAATCACTTACTGTAGGGGAAAATGAGACAGTGCGGACTGAAAAACCAATTTCGAGGAGGGGAGGGGGGCAGAGGGGGGTCTGAAAATGTGAAATGTGACCATTGCTGGAATTCTATACCATATTTTAGCAATGTTGGGGTGTATACTTATGTTTTTTAGGTCAAAGAATCCATTTGTACAAGTTTGGTCAACATCAGAATTTTTCGCATGTGTAAAATTAAAACGGCATTTTAGGTCAAATTAGGCTACGAGGGCGCTTTTGCCTATAAAACGAACATGGACATTCCGATTGCAATAATTTGAATGTCAAACAATAGATAATCATTGATAGTATCTGCTCAGCAAATTTGAGCTCTCTAAACTAAACGGTTTGATCGTGGCACCATTTTAAGTGAAACACAGAACTACGCAACTTTGTGCCATAGGTTTGTGTGTGGGTCAACAAACTTTTGTTCCCTGTGTTTTCAATGGAGGTGTTTTCAAAAGTAATAAAATGGTACCAAGAGCAAATGAAACAAACCTACATGCTGAAACTTTTAGAATATAATAAGGGAATGTTTATCTTCAATTCTACCTCGAAAAATGTTTCAAAATGAGTAACACTAGGGCGTGGCCAGCAAAGCGCCATCGTGGCTTAAATTTGCATAAAATGGCGGATTTTACGAAAATGAAAAATCCAATTCTGTCAAAAATGTGAAAAATGGATTCCTTGACCTCAAAAACATAAATATACACCCCAATATTGTTAAAATATGTTATAGAATTCCAGCATTGGTCAAATTTCACATTTCAGACCCCCCTTCTGACCCTCCTGTTCGAAATCGATTTTTTTTTTGGCCCGCACTGCCTCATTTTTTGGCCGATTTCAATGACAAGGGTGTCAAAATGCTCAGGAGATCATGCTGCATCAAATGAGCTTGTACCCTAAGTGATTTGAAACATCACCCTTTTTTGACCCCTGTATACCCACCACTTATATCAGGACCTTCCCATCATACACTTGTTTCCAATAGGATATTTTGTACAGGATCCATGAATAGCTTTAGTGAAGAACTTGTCTGAAATGCAAAATTGGGATGAGTTCTGCTAATTGTACTATGTTTCATCATAGATTTTTAAGGACACAACTTGTACACGTAAATTATTCCATTGGGAGCAATCCTCTCTATGGAGTAACTACATGTATGTTGATTATGATGCACCCACAATGAAATTAATCAAAAGTGGTTCAAACACTCAGTATTAATTTTTTGCGATCTGTGTTGGAATACAGAATCTTTTTCAGGGGGTGGTGAGGAATAGAAAGGTAACTTCCAAATTAGCTTAGTACACATTGTGTTTTGACTTTACAGTATAAAGGGTGTTTTCATATAAAGGGTGGGTTAAAATTAAAAAGGGTCTGGGTGGTTTAAGAATGGCCCTGCCAACTATGGCACCGTGCAGTAAATAACCAAACAGCAAGCATCTCACAGCAGATCTATGTTTGGCACATGTCATGGCTATCAAAACATGGCTATCAAATACAGCTTTCATTTTTCATAAAATTTCACATTTAAACCTGGGCTGGAAAATCCATCATGCCATGATCATGCTGCGGGGGCACCCATTACTCAAAATAATGTACACACCCATCCATTATGAGACGATAGATGACTGGCAAAACAATAAATCTTATCTTTTATTCTCTAATTAAAGTCATTATTATACAACACCATAAACTATATTAAAGTCATGATACTGGCCATGTGTCATGAACTCGCCTACTTTGGCGTTACATGCCTAATTATTATTATTCATTGAATGTCATTAATTGATAATCAAACTTGGATATTTCACTTAAAGCAATACTATATTAGGTGTTAAATATGAAGCGCCCCCTGTCACCCATGACTTTTGATTTTTTGTGCTTATTGGGTTTGTTTTTGGTAGATATGAATACCCTCCAAACGATTTGGCTTAAAGATGCTTACTTGTTCTGTTATGGTCATTTGTTGAATTAAATTTGGGATCCCGAATTTAATTCCGAATTTAATTCCACATGTATTAGTATAGGAAAGCATGCACATGCTTTTTGTGATGTCAAAACAATTTGTTTCACAGAATACTCTTGAAAACGTTTTTAGATAGGCATATTCCTCCATTTCATGCTGTTTTTACTATAAACCATTTTTGATCAAAATCTTATAGTATTGCTTTAAACTGCATATTTAAATTCCTCATCAAATTTCCTTTCAGAATATGTATACATTGACCTGGATAGGGTTAGAAATTAAAAAGTTACAGCAAAAATTGTGTTTGCTGTTCTTTGCTTTGTATTTGAGATATAGGAAAACGTACATTCCACAGATCTATACAAAATGGACCATAAGTTCCATTTAAATAGTCTTTCAAATTATGTCTTTGAGCACATTTCAATTTGAAAAGGATAATTTCCTGGTCATTTTGATACAAAATTTAATGCAATATGTTGAAATTTGGCAAAGTTATTCATAATTTAGCATATTTAATGACAAGAAATGTTACTATCCCATATAGTTTGTACAGGGCGGCACCGCCTCCACCACCACCCTTGTCTGGCAAGATTCAATTACATGGCTTTTTCCTCCTGTAAGTCCTACCTTTATGAAACTTTCCAGTTTTGTTACTTAGAGATTCAGCTTTAAAATGACACCAAATATAAGCTCATAGCATATGTGGTTTTGAAATTACGTCACATTCTTTGCCTGCAGGTACAAGAAAATGTAACATCGCCACCCTTTTTAGTGGGCGAGTTCATGACGCATGGCCTACTATATAAGTGTCTCACAAGGATTCATGCATACAATGCATTTAAACATAGCGGCTAGTAGTCCTGGCACCATGACTTGACTTAGTGTCAAGTCATGGGATACATAGTAAAACTGCCATTTAAGCATGTCTGTAGACTCTGTACCGACTATCTTAGGACTAAGCCCACACCTCAAATTTAGCCAAAATATCGAAGCTGTTCAAAAATTTAAATTAGTAAGCTCCTTGAGAGTCTTGTGCATATCATGATACTGATAGGTGGTTTGTTAACATTTAGTCACATGGTCACAGCTCTGGGACTAAGCGGCTAGGGACTTCCATTTGAAGTTTAATTAGCAGGGGCTCCAGACCTTCAAATGGCATGACTGTTTTTGTAATCTAACTCTCGAACTAATTGAATATCGGTATATATATTTTTAGAAGCGGATTTAAAACATGTAATGAGGAACAAACAACATTAAGTGATGATTTTGAAAATGAAGTAGATGCCCTTAATAAATCTCTTGATTTTAACATAAGTGATATAGATATAACAAAATATGATGAAATGGTTTTTAATCCACTAAAATTTGAAACCAGTTCATCTGGAAAAGCCTACATTGATATAAATGATGATGATTCAATACATAAATGCTCATACTTCACTCTCGATCAATTCCGTTTGGACACAAAAGCTACTTCAAGTGGTAATTTCAATCTACTTAATGTTAACATTAGAAGTTTACCAAAAAATTTTGATCGTCTTAAAGAATGCATGACGTCGTTGGAACATGATTTTTCCATAATAGGTATTTCTGAAACTCATTTAAAAGATAAACCAAGTAATATTCTTAATATTGATGGCTATAGTTTGGAATATATATATACAGAATTGGTCGGGAAAAGGATGGGGTGTGCGGGACTGTGCCTATATATATCCGAGAAAATTAAATACAAATTAAGAACTGATCTCTGCCAAGAGTTAAATCGCATGGAATCACCAAGCCATATTGCCATACCTCTTGGATTTTGCTCAAAATTTGTTTGTAGGTCCTTTTTAAGGTAACTAAGAACATGGCCAAAGCAAAACTTTCTATTCAATTGCGTTTTGGAGTTACGGCTCTTCAAAGTTTTGAGGACTTAGTCGTTTTTGCTGAAAAAAGGCCGATTATTTTGGTGTTCTGAACGAGGTACCATCTTTGAGGTATTATAGCATTAAAACTAAGCTGATTTCAGCCTTCTACTTTACAAACCTGGTTGAAAGTAGAACTTACTGCAAGAAATTAAATAAAAATCTTAT
>JXSR01S000554.1:2427-21970 GCA_000969725.1 Ophiothrix spiculata | reverse complement strand
ATATAGCATGCCCCAAAATTGTCTATTTTTTGTCAGTGCCAACTACAATTAGCTAACAAAAACTGAAACTAAAACTCAAGTACTGGTATGCTGAGTATTTCTTTTGTTTAAAATGTACAATTTTGTAATCAAAGGATTTGAAAAGCAAATCTATGAAAAATGGCAGCTATTGCAGATTTTCTTACGCTTACATGATGATTCATACTTATGAGCTGTCAGAAATTAACATTTTTATGCACTAAAGGTCAGATAACTTTTATCCGGTTGCGTTGCGTTTTGCACTGTAAGGCTACTGGTAGTGGTATTATTTAAAGCACACGATTGAATGCAGCTGAATGGTATCAGGTTGATAGGCTAGTAAATCTGTTACTTTGACGTAGACAAAATTGCAACACAAGATTTTTTGGTTTAAATTAACTGTTGATGACATCCCAAACAAAATATTCAAAATGTAGGAAATTGTAAGCTTGTCAAAGTTGGTACATTTGCATGGCCGCCAAAACAAGAGGTGAAGAACAATTTGAGACCAGTTTGATATAAAATTGGATGGATTGAGCATGATACAAAAAGATATTGGTCGAGCTATGAGTTTTACGAAATATTGTGCGAGACGCGCAGCGTTGAGCTCGATATTTCAAAAACTCATAGCGAGACCAATATGAGTATCATGCGAAAAAATCCATCCAATTTTATCATTATTATCAGGCATGAGAATGATTTTCATTAAAATATCTGAAATTGGTAAAATTTAAGCAAAAAACCTCTAAAGTGGTCAAAATTATCTGAATTTGGATGTATGCGTCAAATAAAGATTTACGCGATCTGCCTGGATATCGGGCCAAACTCCAAATATATCCGGAGGTTCAATTACTCTGCTCCATGAGCGACACAACATGGCGGAGAATATCGGTTCCCCTATAAAAATTCTTTGGGTGTAATACTAGTGGGACCTTTAACACAAAAATTTATTTTTCACTCCAGGAGTAACAAATGCTCATTTAGCTTAATCAGCGGTAACTATTAATTTGTTTGGTTAATTTCAAAAATTTATAGCTCTTCTAAGTGCTTAATTCGAACTTAATTCAGGATTTTCAAATAATTTGCACTCTTATTCCATAACAGGCTGCTCATTTACTCAACTTCTTGGGACTCATGCTGTATATCTTTTACTCAGGGGAAAGATTCTAAACTGAAAAAGTGGCTCCTGGTCCTTAAGATTTCCAGAGAACCAGGAGATGTTTTTTCAGGACCAGTAGTCATTTCCGAAATTTGATCACAATTTTTATTTGGAAATTAAGAATTTATCAATAAAAGAAGAAATTTTTTGATTATCTTCTGATGAATATGCATTTTTTCTCAAAAAATGTCTGTTTCTTATCATTTTCTTCACAAACTTTGACTCACACTTGATACAAAAAATTGTATTCGGCAAGACCCGGGCGCTGTAGTAGGAAAATATTGTTGCTTGGGTCTACATTTTTCTTCCCTAACAGGCCCAAAACGTCGGGAACCATAGGGTAAAATTTGACTGGCGCCCGCTTAAAGCAATACTATAAGATTTTGACCAAAAATAGTTTATACTAAAAACAAAATAAAATGAAGGGATGCGACTATCTACAAGCATTTTCAAGTGTATTTTCTCAAAAAAATGTTTTGCCACCGAAAAATGGATAAAAAGCACATGCATGTTTTCCTATTAACATGCATGCATATTTGCAAGTTAGCTCAATCGTTAAGGCGCTCACTTGCGGTGCAGAAGGTCCCGAGTTCAACCCCGCCCGTGCCAAAAAGTTGAGTGTGCTTGAAATTCCCTTGGACAAGGAACTAACTGCTAATTGTCTCGTGGAAACCCGTACGAAACTCGGGGAGCTGATCCGGGCAGCGATGGTACGAATGTGGGCTGATCAAGGTTAAGCGCCCCTAGAGGTTGTCGCAGAACCTGAAATGATGCTTGGTGTGGAAGGGAGCTTACTTGGGCCACAGTGGTCAGCGAACACCTGTAAAGTGTGCAGAGGCCAAGAGGAATTACAAATCTGGGAGGCATAGCGCACTATAAATCCCCAGTATTTTTTTTATACTAATGCATGTGGAATTAAATTCAGGATCCCGAATTTAATTCAGCAAATGGCCATAACAGAAAAAGATGAATTAATATCTACCCAAAACAAACCCAATAAGCTAAAAAACTCAAAAGTCGTGGGTGACAGGGAGCGCTACATTTTTAACACCTTATAGTATTGCTTTAACAGCTTCTTCTGTGGTAAGATTACAGATTCGAAAGGGAAATTTCAAACCCTCCCACCAATTTGAATCACCATAGAGACCAATTTGGAGGTAAGTAGGTGTGGTTAGCAAAACTGTAGAACTGTGGTACCGTGGTTAGGGTATTGGCCTCATAATCAAGAGGTTGTGGGTTCAAGCCATGGCCTAGCCACTGTAAAGTTGAGACCTTGAGCAAGATTCTTTATCAATATTGTTCCTCCCAATCCAGGTGACAGAAATGGGTACCAGTATGTAAAAAGTACTGGGAAGGTGAATCGGACTCATTTGCGTGGGAGGAGTAGTGTACCTCCACAAACATGCACACTACAATAGTGGAGTTTAGCTTAAACACTAAAGATATTATGGAGATGGGCACCATGACCGTTAGCAAGCTTCGGTTTCGACTTTACTTTTACCTAACAAAACTGATGAGATTGCTTTAGAACTGAAATACATGCAACTTAACAAATGACAGCACAAAGTTCCTGGTGCAGAAATTGCCTTTCTGACAAGGACTGAGGACTGTTTAGAAACTCCTTTTCAAATCCGTGAGCAGGAGGGTATACAGGTAACTCACCATATTACTTATAAGGGATGTTCAATAAGTTTGCTGCCTGAGGTAGAAGGAGATAAGCTATGCTGTGTTCATTAACAAGTTTTTGAGGGTTGAAATCCACAAGGCCGTATCTGCATTGTAACAATATCCTGAGAACAAATGATTTCAAGGCCTAATTGGTCTTTCCATATATAACTGTCTTTAAACACATAATACACCATTCATCCTGACAGCACCATCAGGTCTTTTGTTCTTGGGATAGTTGCCATGCTAGACTTGTGACTTTCACAACCGTAGTTCACTTCAATGATGAATACTTGATGAAAATTTCAAGCTAATGTCTGCTTTCATTTTTTTTTACAGAAACAGAAACTGCAAAATTTGCCTGTTAGAGATTTCTATAGTTTAAAATTAAGCATTAAAAAGCAATAAAAATAAGCATTATGATACTAAAATCACCCGCACCCATCTCCTCCCTGACATTTTGAAATTTGCAGCCCAATTCTTTTATGCTACTTGAAGAGTAATCTTTTCTAGCTGTTGCAGCGGGGTGATTAAACATTGTCTTTGTTAAATTTGTTGAGTGTAGCACTTAGGAGGAGATTTAAAGTTACTGAAAACTAGTTAGGATTTGTTGTTTCTTTTGAATTTTAAAAAATTCATTCTATGTTTGTAAAGCACTGCTTTTCATACATGTGATAAATTAATATATAATGATAAAATATTTTACAGTTAAATAAGTTCGCATGTAAAAAAATCAAATATTAACAGACTAGCATATATGTACAATGATATACCGTATAGAAAAGAAACTACATTCAAATTTCTTTTTTAAAAACCTCTCTAACTGACAAGTTTAAGTCTCTGTAAGATAATTAATCAAAAGCATATTTATGAAACTTTCCAGATATTCATCAATTAAGTTAAACTACATAACATGTAAACACTACATAACTTGCCTTCTACCTCAGGCCACAAACTTATTGAATACCCTCGTACACTTTCACACACTGATTAAAAGGCATGGCAGCATTCTCATGTCCAAGGCAGAAAGTTGCAGTGTAAAACCAATCCCAGAATATTATACAGCAAAAAGTATCGGAACAAAATCTTAGTTGTTTCTGTCTGATTGTCCCAGTTTCGCATTTGTTCGGTAAGTGTATTGTGTAAAACCAGTTCTAAAAACTTGCCTATCTTGGATTTTTCATTAAACATGGGTTTGGGTGCGGTAATCGCCCTCTGATTGGTAGGTGATGGTTGCTTAACAGGTTTAGCAGGTTCAGAGGTCAACCAGGCGGCATACCAGTATATGACTGGACAACTGGAAGCTAGGAATCTTGTGATCACCTGTAAAAAGAGAGAAATGATGATTCAATTTAATGTCTAAAATTGAATTTTTGTTTGATTGATCAAACTTTATATTTGAGTATTTTAGATCAATTTAGATCTCTCTTTACTTTTAGGTCTTTTATCAAAGATCACACTATAATTTGAGCTAACCAGCTAGTGGGCTAAACTTACAAGAGCAAGATAGTCTAGTGAGTACTAGTATTACATGTGACTTCAAAACATGCCGCTTGTCAGAAACTTGTCATGTTTCTCTTTTCATGGCAACAATAACACCAAGGTATTCCACACCTGAAATTGAATATTTATTTTTACTGGTGTTCAATACTTTGAAATGACATCATCATGCAACAAGCCCACAATGTACAGGCTTTTGACTGGCATTTGATTACCATTATAGAGAAATATTAAAGTTAAAAACATGGCATAATGTGGTGTTTGCATAGTACCGAAATGTAAAACATG
This sequence comes from Ophiothrix spiculata, assembly GCA_000969725.1. Lineage (NCBI taxonomy): Eukaryota > Metazoa > Echinodermata > Ophiuroidea > Amphilepidida > Ophiotrichidae > Ophiothrix > Ophiothrix spiculata. Next base: position 17,340 of record JXSR01S000554.1, on the reverse strand, counting down.
TAGGTTTAGACGAGTACCATTTGTTGATATCACACATATACTGCATAACTATTATTGGACAAGCAAGCCTACATTTTGATGTACAAGTGCCTCATGCAAAGTTTACCAGTTGCAGGCTAGAGATGGCTATGTGTCGTGTACAGCACTGATCCAATGGGCATGTTCAATGTCAAATCAATGTTAAACATTCAACAGCACACTAACACAAGTTGAAAGCTTCAAGCATGGCTAGAAATTTGTTCATTGTTGCGAGAATCTTATCGGATTCACGAAAACCTACTGGGGGAGAATCTTTGGATTCTTTACATTCATACACAATGTGTTTGCCTCATTTTACGAGTATCTATTTGGATTCTTGCAATATCATTTTGGGGAGAATCTCTGCGATAATGGATTCTCGCCGAATTTCTAAGCCTGAAATCAAGGTTGAGTTGATTTTTCAACGTTAATTCAACATTGAAAGCAAGTTAGTACCCACTGGAGAAACTTAACAAACAATGTGAATGCAAGTACAATAGCTGCCATTCTTCATAAATTTGTATTACACACTATATATTGCCCAGTCTTGGGTCAGTGGCTCTTGAAATGGTTCTTCAGATGACGGTGTCTGCACATGACGAACCGAGAGCCTTTGATGTTGGGACTTTTAATTTTGAGGGTTTTCGTAAAAGCAGGAGCGGACATCCGGGCGTTTTGTTTACATCCGGGACATTTGTCCAAATAGCGCAGTGAACACAACTGCCGACTTCCCATTCAACTCAACGGAGAAAATGCCGCCTTGCGGAAACTTTGATTGATTTTAGCAAATTTTCAAAATATTTCTATCCCAAATTCATACGAGATATGTGGTATACAAACTACAACAAAATGACAAACAGCTCATCATTTCACAGATTTCCTTCTAGCTAAAAAGAGAAAGAAAATGAAGGGATGCTTGGATGAAGAAGCTTGAAGTATTGATTGTTTTCACCGCGCACAAAGTCCAACACAAGTTATTTTTGGTTCATTGTGCTGCGTATGACGTAGGTCCACTTTCGGCTATTCTACTGAAGAGTGTTTACTTCTTAACATCTGGCAGCCATTTCAGATATAACTTTTTTGCATTCACATGATAAGTTGTAATTATAGATCTTACCTGTACATGCATACAAGTCACTCCAAACAACATCAAAGCACACATGTGAACTATGTACACAAACAAGGCATCACTATAAAATCCACTCATTGGCTCTTGAAAGTTCCTATCATATTTGCTGAGTTCTTTTGATGGTGATAATCCCAAAAGTTTCACATACTTCCATTTACTCGAAAAATAGTCAATAATTGCACTAGTACATAGCACTACCATAGGCATTGCAAGGAAGAAATTGGGTATTTGCTTGATTTCATAGTACTGTAGGAATCCAACTTCCCAATGCTGAGTTTGTATCATTGAATATGGAATTGGGAGAACGCCCTCGCACCATGAAGGTGAAATCGCAATAGTTTTCTTCACGGCACTTTTAAGCAGATAATCTTGGATAAAACTAGGCATCATTTTGTACTCAATGCATATTGCAATATAAGCATACAGTTGGAATAGACTAAAAGGCAGCAGCACAATTCCAGTGCTTAAGATGACTATTGCAGTTCTGTACAAGAATATACCATATAAACTGGCAATAGCAGTCCTGGAGCGAGTTCTAACAACAGACATGAACCTCATGACTATTGCCTTGACTGAGCTGTACAGCACAAATCCTAGTGATACGAGTCCGTTTGATCGCGTCGCAGCTGATGCAGCAATGAAGGCAGCTGAAGACATGTAACGGCCTTGCTCTAATCTGAGCATACCTGTAGAATGATAAAACAAGAATATTTAGAATAAATAACAATTAAAAGTACCATTTTGAATACTACAATAACTCCTATTTCTTATCTTGACACACTGAAAGCAACATTTTTTGGCCCTAAATTACAATGGGGTCGAAACCCAAATGAGACATTACAAACATGTTATATAGCTCTAACAAATAGTATCAGTAAAATACTTATTCTTGATTGATAAACATACAAAGCAATCACTCCTAGTTTCGAACTTCTATGCAAAAACATATCACTGCCTCTTGCATACCATATTGAACACTTCAAAGCATCTTAGCCAATTGAGAAAACAAGCAAATAAGACTTTGTGCCTTATTTTCAAATACCACCTATTCTAGGGCTAACCACATGATAAACTTTTGTGTTCATATGAAAACTTGAAACTCTGAAAAAACAATTTCACAAGTTCTAATCAAACTCCCTCCTTAAAGTCTTAGTGGATACATCTTGAAGACCATTACACTCTACTTGAGATAACATTATTTATACTTTGCTGGTGCTATATATAGTCATAATGTCAAAATGACAACCTTGTCATTGCGAATAAGTTAAATTACCTTGAAGGTCCTATAAAGTGTAGATGGACCACAAGCGATTGCTATAGACCTTTTCAAACCGATCATTTCCGAAGCTTCCCGAAAGCTTTCAGAACAATTCCGATCGTTTCCGGAAATAAACAGTACCTCAGTGCCTCATTGTTTGACAAAGTTCGACACTTCTACAGTATGTTTCCAACAATGATGAACGTTGCCGTTTTTATTATGCACTTTTGCGGTACTATCATTTTGTTTTCATTGTCGTCTGCCGCGTATCACGCAGCTGTGGCACGTGACCATGTTTTCCGATCGCTGTTTGAAAAGGTCTATAGGGACGTCCATTAGAAGGGCCTAACGTGGTATGACAAAAACTTGTCAGTAATAACCAGATAGCCAGAAAGGAGTTCTGACTGTCGTCCAGTTTCTAATAACTAAGGACTTTATTAGTAGCAGTACAACTGCTATTAAACTTACCTGCAAAACTTAACGTTGAAAACAGCATCTCTGTATATGCAGTACTCATGAAGACCCCCGCTGGATTAATGCAGAAGAAAAGTGCTGCTCTATAGGCCTGGTGACCATCAGCTATTACATAACATCCTAACTGAAACAAGACATGAGCACACAATGGGAAGGCACAGAGATTGATAAGCACAGCTGATAGCACTAGCACACTCCTGATATGCATTAAATACTGCAGCGGGTATAGTACTGTGTTGGCAAGTATGCAGACAAGAGTTGGGAATAATGGGAAGAATGCAAACATGTGTTGATGGGTGTAGCCTTGCTCTGCGATGTGCAGGAAGTACGCAGCGTCCCACTTGGTGAATCCGTCCAGGAGGAGTGAGATGATCTTGTCTCCTGTGCTTGGGTTTGGTATCTGTGTCTGGTGGAAGGCGTCTGCTTGGTGGTCTGGTAGCAGGTTATTTACAAGGAACTGTAAATGGAAAGAAAAATGTTTATAATAATAAAAACAAAACATCTAACATACCAATCAAGCCTTTGCATCGGGCATGAGATTAGAATTCCTGATTACTTTACTCACGAAGTAAGGACTAAGAGTAAATTGTACAATTGTGTAGGGAGTGGCCATCTTTCTCTTTCTCTTTTTCTTGCTATCATTTCTATTTTTGGCATCTTTTCAAAGATGCATTGGCTAGCATGCATAGATTAGCCATTTCTGGCTATCCAGTTTGGTACTTTTGTATGAGCTTGGAAGAGCCCATGAGTTCATCATGGGTCTAATGGCATGTGTCCGTCACAGACCAGCCGAGGTAAAACAAACTAACATAAAGAAATAAATCTGCCTGAAGTTAAGTATGGCTCCATCCATAAGTTGCTTGCCTACCGTGGAGAAAGTTCCGAGTTTGAGTCACTGTTGTACAAACATTTTAAAGTCATCTGAAAAACACCTTTAATAAATAATATTTATTTAAATCACTTGCAATTTCAGGGGTAGAATTTCGTTTCGGTTTGCGAGAATCAAAATTGATTGAAACAGTTATAATTAAACATGTTTCAATGCAGAAAATGATTCTCATATCTGGATGCTAAGAGATTCTCAACGAATTTCTAGCCCTGTAATTTTCAAACATGACTTTATAATACACTATCACAAGACAATGAAAATATATGCAAATCATAAGATATCTAAAAGAAACTTTATGAATATTTATTTATTTATTTCATTCTTCTTTATCCTGGGTTATCCCTTCAATGCACTAGCACTGTTCTTCCAGGGAGCCCAGGTTGGCCGTGGCCAAACATAAAACATACAGAAAATACAGAAGCACACAATAAAACTAAAATTTTAAAAACTACGATATTAGAATAACTAGATAAAAAGATAAAACATAATGATTGCATCTTTGAATCACTGCACCACCCCATTAGGTATCAATCCAGGCACTGACTAGGAAGAGGGTACGGCAGCAAGGGGAAAAACGGGAGCTCTCTCTCCGTCCCACCCCACCCAGCACAGGAGAGAGAAGAGGAAGAAGCAAACAACTACTCAAACGCACCAAGCAAAGCAAAGGTGGGAGCAGTGGGAGAACCCAATAGCACGGAAACACCTCCTTCCCCCACCCCTCCTCCCAATGCAGTGGCAAGATTAATATATACATGCAATATAAAAATACACAAACAAGTTGCAAGAAATGAATGGGCTTATAACCAGCTTATAACCTATAGATGTAAAAGCATAGGGTTAAACACCACTAAATAGCTACTGAGCAGCAAGCCGTGTTAATTAGGCGGACTATTTGCTCATGGGGCATCCAAAGAACCTACTCTAATAAGCTTGAAATTCGGCTAAGATGTGTAATAAAATATGAATATTTCATATGATATTGCATTGTTAAAATGAGGTATCTTATTCCATTTTTTGAAATGTTAATTGCGAAGCAGTCAAATATAACTCTGCGAGAGTGATTTGCCATAAACATCCAAAAACAAGATTTTCGGAATTGATACGGGGGAAAATGAGGGCAGTATGGTCTCATTACCTTCGATGCAGATTTTCTAGATAATACGTGGGCCCATATCCTAAATAAACCTAACAACTTTGTTTTGCATAGTTTGAAGTCTATTTTTTTTAAATATTGTGGAAGAGCACAAAACCATGCTGAACAAGCGTAATCAAAATGGCATAAAACAAAAGCAGAACATAAAGATTTGCGAGATTTGGTGTCTAGACAGGCAGCATAATAATAATAATAATAATAATAAACAAGCTTTTATAAAGCGCCCCATGCCCGAAAACTTCTAGGCTCTGTACAAAACAAAAAATAAGCATGTCTGTATAAAAACCTTAATCTAGAACTATTCCCAAGCTATGTTTTTGCCACTTAGGGAATCTTCCAGAGTTATGCCAAGATGGCATTTTTTGTAGATTGAAGAATTTCACCACCACAGGAGACTGTAAAAGACTTTACTCTCCGAAGCTTTCTTTTTGAACCAAAAAACATACACCCAGTTTTCCCCAGATGTAACCTCAGTTTATTGTCAACTAGCCACTGGTGACAGGATTCGAGTTCTCTGCTCTACTTAATTGCAATACAATTTGTGTCTTTACCAGAAACAATGAGAGCGCTGTCATCAGCGTAAAGCAAAAGTTTGCAGTCAACACTGCTGGCCATGTCATTCACATACAATGTAGCATAGAAACAAAAGGGGGCCAAGGATACTCCCCTGTGGTACACCACATGTCACATTTAGTGAATCGGATTCAACTTGATTTACAATGACTAACTGTGTCCTATTACTCAGATAAGACCTGAACCAATCCACTGATGCAATTCCCATGGCCTCGAGTTTCTTGCAGAGAATGGCATGGTCAACAGTGTCAAAAGCTTTCTGGAGATCAAGTAAGACTAAACCAGTATAATTCCCATAGATTGTTGGTTCCGGATGTAATCAGATAAGTGAATAAGACATGTTTGAGAAGGCCCCCTGAAGCCAGATTGAACTTTTAGGCATACAAAATGTTTTTTTTCTCTCAAAGAGGACTCAAGTTGGGTGTAGACAGCCCTTCAAGCAGTTTAGATGCAATACACAAAATACTGATGGGGTGGTAATTACCAACATCAGACCTATTGTTCTTTTTGAACAAAGGCCTCACCCGAGCTGCCTTAAAGTCTTTTGGAACAACACTGCTACTTATTGAAACATTAATAACTGCTCCATCCTTCAAAAACTTTCCGGGTAGGCCTATCCCATCAAGCCCTTACTAGAATTGAGTGAGCGAAGCTCTTTTAAGATGAAAACGAAGAGGAGCGCCGTAGTGTAGTGGTTAGCGATCTCGCCTTACACGCAGTGGGCCCAGGTTCGATTCCCGGTGAGGACACTTGCCGGAATGGAATCTCGGAATCTTTGCATAGATGTTTATCTGATTGGTGGGAGCATTGGGTCAGATAATCTAGATCTTCTCCGCTCCTCACATGAAGTATTTAGAGTTGGGTAAATATTTCATGAGAGATCGTCGTCCTTCGGAGGGGACGTTAAGCCGTCGGTCCCATGTACAGAAGAGTCATACCTGTACATGTAATCGCAGACAGTATCGTAAAGAGTAGGGTATTCTACCCCTGACTGTTCCCAACCCCGTTTCGGTCAAACAATTCTGGACTTCAAAATCCGCAGTGCGTTTATCTTCAATATCATGAAGGCTGCACTATATAGGGAGAAAGAGAAAGAAAGAGAGCCGAAAAGTGTTAGATGAAACACCCAGGTTATTGTAGTAATTTGAAAATTTGTCAGAACCAACACTGAAGATTCCAAAAGATGAAGGTAGTTGCTGACCAAATTGCTAGCAACAGTGGTATAAAAAGAATTTATATAGGCCTAATTTGCAACGCCAACGGTGTTGGAATTAAAGCATTTATCACCCTCGATATCAAGAACTGTGGGGGATTGGTCTTTACTTTTAGAATTATAACCAAGTGTTTTATAGCTGTTGCTGCAGAGCTTTTTCGGATTTGATTTGTTTTCCTCAATTTGATCTCGAAAATAACAAGTCTTTGCTTTTTTGATATCTCTTTAAATTTTATTTCTGTATTTACTTGCTTGAGACACTCTAGCTAAGCTTACGTATGAAACCTTGCACATCAGGTTACAATTTTGACAATCTCTTAAAAACAATAACTTTAGCACCTTACCTGTTCGTTAATTACACAGTGCTCAACGTCAACAATTGCATGGGCAGATTCTCGAGACCAATGTGCACACTTTAGTCCTATCGTCTCGAAAATCACCCACCCCAAAATGTGAAATTTTCTTACCTTTTTCGCAGCGGTTTCTCCATGAACGCGGCACTGCTTCATTAACATATTAATTACCTCATTCACCTCTGTCAAACATGCCACCCCAAGGATATCCGGTAGATTCCACTTTTTGTCATTTTTGGGTGCAGTCGTAACAGATTATCAATAGACTAGACTGGATCCACCAGTCGCCAAATGAGGTCTCCCTCACTTCCTGTTCGGGCCATTTGGCAACCAACACAGTAAAGCGCGCATGCAGTTTTTGAAAGACTGATAGACTGAGTCTATTAATAGAATACTTTCTTATGTCCCATAATGCATCTTGAAAGTACCGTCAACGCTCATTGACCATATTATTACGTTCTGCGCAAATGGCGAAGTAGCATGCCCGTATTTGCGGTGCTTTCTAGAGGCATCAAAGTTACCCAATACAAAATGGAATAGGCAGAACATTATGCCATGACCTTTGCCTCTCAGATGACAATCGATTCAGTTGACAGTTCTTGCGAGCGTGATGGCAGAGTATCGACAGCAAAATTGTGGACAAAAATGCTTCAAAAGTCAACCAAAATACTAAATGGTATTTCATGCTTATGCTCAGGTAAATCTATCATAAGAACTAAGTAATTTGACATGATTGTTACAAATTATAACGACATACATTTGCCGAAAATGACATTTAAAGAGATGGGCATTTAAGCGCAAGTTTGCAATGTAAGCTTTATATCTGTCTAACATATAGTTATATGTTAGACAGATTTATCGGTCAAGTATTTACAGAACTCCTTGTAGAAAGCAGGATCATGAAACTTTCTAAATTTATACAAGAGACCACCCCTCTCCTTAATGGCATCTAAGATTTCGCTGGACATCCAGGGTCAAGGCCCTTTGGAGCTAGACTGTCAATTAATTATCATGTTGGAAAAGATGGTGAAAGATCAAGTTGGAGCAAGACTATACAAACTTGTTTGACTAATATCTTCTGATATTAGTGCGAACAACTCCGTATAGTATGGAATTGAAATCGAAGAATCTGTGTCAAAATCACTACCTCAAATCTCGCGTTTGAGCCCATGGGTACCACTATTTCCATGCTTTAGTCCTGACTTGATATATATTGACCACTGTCATCACCCCCATATTTATAATGAATACATCAAAAAAGGATAAATTGAAGGATATAAAAATTAGGTCTGACTTACCATTTTCTGCCGCAGGAACGCGTAAACAAAATTGAACGAGTAAGATCTAATCTATTACTCGAATTTGTGTACTCGGTATTCAACCCGTACAAATCGAACGCTTGACTAGTGCTAGTGACAACGCAACGTTTGTAAAAGAGATATAACAACTTCGGAGTATAACCCTTGACCTTCGTGATATTTCTGTGCTTTCGACATTGTACATTAATCCGGGATTTTATGCACGGTTAACAATATTTTATGTTTTTTTCGCAAATAAGATTATGCACAGAACTGAAAATCTGCTCTTTTGTAGTCCTGGCACCATGACTTGACTTAGTGTCAAGTCATGGGAAATACTATGTAGTAAAACTGCCATTTAAGCATGTATATACAGAGCATCTTGAGGCTAAGTCCACACCGCAAATTCAGCCAAAATATTGAAGTTGCTTACAAATTTTATGATATGCTTCTTGAGAGTCTTGTGCATCTCATGATAGGTAATTTGTTAACATTTAGAATCACAATGTGTGATTTTGAGGCCAAAACTTACCTTGTAAGCTGCAACATTGGGTTTCCGAATTTGACAACCTCAACTTTGTTTATGTCCAGATTTTGGATAATAAATTTCATCTTTGGATTTAAATTAGTTTTGTAATGATTCTACACTATTTAAAGATGTTGTCTGTGTTGAGAGAAAAATTTTTGGGTTTTTAATTTCTTAATTATTTCATGTCAAAACTTAGAAAGCTTAAACGGCAATGTAACTCCACATATTCCTTGTAACTCTGGACACTTGGTCCTGAGTTACAATTATTGGAACTAGGTCTTTTGGCGCAAAAGCTATCAAATTTCATGGTACTTCAAAGTGACATACGAGACATGCGAGGTCATCCCAGGCGGAAGTGTATATGTGCTGTACGCTTTTTATCAAAACATTGGAAAACAGGTTATTTTGTCGTGGCGGAATTATGGTTTTTTTCACCTGTTAATGAACCCGATTTTGACCATCTATGCAGGTAAGTATGTCTCAGATATGTTGGTCCTAGCATATGCAGTGTAAATATAGAATCTGTTATTGCATTTGGTATTGTAAGCTTATAAAATTACATGACAGTCTATGGGACACTCGAGCCGATTCGAAAGGCAACTTGCACCATACGTATAAAGCAAGACTAGACTGTCAAATATGTTGGAAAAGATGGTGAAAGATCAAATGCCCCATTCAACTCAAGTTCGCCTCGTTTGAATGGAGCATTGATCTTTCAGTGACACCTCATGAAATTTTATGGCATTGCCATGATTGGCATTGCACACATATCTATTTATCATCACATTGTCATTGTCATTGACATTGTGGATTCGAATATTGGGGATGGAAAAAGCAAAATTAGAAACCATTATTAACATGATAATTCTTAGAAAACAAATCATTTTGTGCAAAAAAAAGTAGATTTCCTTACCTGAAAAACAATAAAACAGACTCTAGATGCAACTGCAAAGAGCAGAAGTTTTTTGGACCTGGACGCTGCCATATTGGAAGTTTAATAGCCTCATTTGCAATGCTGTTGAAAGGAAGGTATGGGTGTTTTAAGAATGAAGGGAACGATGCCTTCTAATTATGATGCTATAACTTGCAACTTCAAACACTGAGAGGGCGCTAACAAACAAAGATGGCCGACTAACTTGCGTCGTGTCGTCACTGTTTTTTGTCTCAAAATTGTTGCTTTTTTCGGTGTTTTGTCCATTGTTACAAGATGAAAAAGATGGCAGAAACCCGTGAATGCCCGCTGAATTTCTTCGACTTCAGTCCGGTAGAACACACTAAAGCATGTCCTCGGTACACAGCTGGTAAGCACACAACACATCGGTGGTAAAGCTTAAAACCGGTCGATCGACCGAGGTTAAAAATGGGCCTGAACAGTGCTCGATTTTAAGGGGTTTTACTTGCACAAATGCAAGTAGAATTTGCTCTGTGCAAGTGAAATTTTGCCAGTTCATGATTGGGTGCAAGTAAAATTACGAATTTTTAGCTTCTTTTGGAAGAAATTTCTCATCTGTGCTTGCACTCAACTCGTGCCTCATATACTATATGAGGCACTCATGCCGAATTCGGAAGCCTATACCGAAAATTAGTGCTAGCGTTCCCGATTTGTAACGCACCTTACGGCTACATGTGACAATATGACTCCAAACAAATTGGCTTGATTACTATATATAATTTATATCAAACAAACTTGTAACTATTCATTTTGGTCATTTATTTCCACTAACGGTGATATCTGCATGTGATTTTTCTTGTTCACAAATGCATTCCCGGTGATCAAACGATGTAATCAAAACATTGTCACGTTGCATATCGCATTATGGATCTCATTATATATTAATGTGACGTTGTTTGGCGATACCATTATTTCATAGGTGTTTGACTAATCCAGCCACGGATTGAAAACAGGCGCTGCAAGGTCCACCTAATTAAAATCACCCCTTCAAATTAGTGGATTAAGCTATAACATTCAAGGCATGTAATCATCAGGGTCATTATTATGGGTCAGTTGTTTGGCGTACGGTATAGGTGCAACAGAATCAGTATAGTTCCGTGTGCGATCTGTATGAACAAGATTATCAATCGCAGTGAATCAGATCGTGTTTTGCGATCAAATCTGTGCAAGTAACTTCATTCAAATGTCAAAATCGAGCACTGCCTTGAAACTATTAAATGTTCACTTGAAGGGCCTGAATCTGCACGTTTTAAATTAAAGAAGAATATCTTTGATTGCAATTGATGCAACTTAATATGGAAGTGTATTTTATTATACAATATTTAAAAAAACAACAACAAACAATGGTCGCAAGGGCCCAATTTTTGATGATAACTATTTGACTTCCCGCGTCCGCTTGGACACTTCCAAACCCTCCTCTAAAACATGATCATTAGACTATATTGACGGTCGTTAATGGGACTGGTGTAGATTTTTCCTAGTTCCAATAATTGTAACTCAGGACCAAGTGTCCAGAGTTACAAGGAATATGTGGAGTTACATTGCCGTTTAAGCTTTCTAAGTTTTGACATGAAATAATTAAGAAATTAAAAACCCAAAAATTTTTCTCTCAACACAGACAACATCTTTAAATAGTGTAGAATCATTACAAAACTAATTTAAATCCAAAGATGAAATTTATTATCCAAAATCTGGACATAAACAAAGTTGAGGTTGTCAAATTCGGAAACCCAATGTTGCAGCTTACAAGGTAAGTTTTGGCCTCAAAATCACACATTGTGATTCTAAATGTTAACAAATTACCTATCATGAGATGCACAAGACTCTCAAGAAGCATATCATAAAATTTGTAAGCAACTTCAATATTTTGGCTGAATTTGCGGTGTGGACTTAGCCTCAAGATGCTCTGTATATACATGCTTAAATGGCAGTTTTACTACATAGTATTTCCCATGACTTGACACTAAGTCAAGTCATGGTGCCAGGACTAGATTTTTCCTACTAATTTTTTACCTGCATATTTTTTTACTTGAATCGATAGAACATGTTTATAATAATATAACCTACAAGTAGGTTTTCCATGATTTTGAGGAACATTGGAGAAAATAGCAATCCTATACCTTCTTTAATTTTTGTCGCCGGAGACAAAAAGTGGTGTGGAAACAGTGTTCCTAGTTGGAAAAACTGATAAAAATCTTGCTTCTACACTTGTGATGACCAAACAAATTATTTTGGATGAAATTGTTTCCCTTATAATATGTTTTAAATTATCTCCAGGAGCTTTGTTTGATCTTTTATCCGGTAAATCCATCTGAGGTACAAAAGTTAGGATTTAGGAAACATACCACCATCAGAGAATGATATATTGCAAATTGATTCTCTCTCAATTTGAGCCATTTGTGTGTACATTTTGGACTTTTTTGGATTTTACTATATTTTTAAGCTTTGTTTAGAGCATTTCCATAAATGTTTAATTCTAGGTGGAATCTAGGCTAGTCCCTTTAATGTTGGTGTCTATGATGCATGTCAATATATGTTTTGAACCACTGCCATCTCGCTGTACAGAACATCTGTAGTTAAGTAAGTTCATGGTGCCATGGATGAAGTAAAGAAAATAATTAAGAAATACTAAATACTGCATCAACAAATTGTGTCGTTTTGGTGTCACAAAAATGATTGTAACTCTTGAACGGATTAACTGATTTCAAAAATTTAAACGGTTTTGAGAAGCTTGTCACTAGTTCTTTCTGAATTGATTGAAATAAATTCACATAGACGTTAATTTCACCTGAACCATCTAACTTTAGTCATCGCTATCGTATCGTGTTGTTTACTATCAATGGATATTCAGAGTTGTCGCCCTTAATTATCATATGAAAAGAGTCAGCCAAAATGTTCATTTACTTGGAATTTTATTAATTATTAGACATTTTTAATAAAGTCTAAATAAATGAAATAAAAGATGCCAGTTGGTTCAGGTTAAGCTTCTGTTACTTCGTTCCACATGCATGTGAGTAATTCTAAGGGCGTGCTGATCTAGTCCTGGCACCATGACTTGACTTAGTGTCAAGTCATTGGAAATGCTATGTAGTAAAACTGCCATTTTAGCATGTCAATACAGACTATCTTAGGACTAAGTCCACACCTCAAAATTCAGCCAAAATACTGAAGCTGTTCACAAATTTTATAATTAGGAAGCTCCTTGAGTGTCTTGTGCATCTCATGATAGGTGGTTTGTTAACATTTAGAATCAAAATGTGTGATTTTTGGGCCTAAACTTACCTTGTATGTTGTAGCATTGGGTGTCCGAATTTGACAACCTCAACTTTGTTTACGTCCAGATTTTGGATGATAAATTTCTTCTTTGGGTTTAAATTAGGTTTGTAATGATTCTACTTACTACTTACTAATTAAGGTATGATGGGAATTCAGTATAGTCCTATGCCCTTATTTACCCCATATCCATTTTCAGACAGTATTTGTCAAAGCTATTCTTGAATTGATTAACTGTCTTAGCATTGACTACATAGGCTGGGAGGCTGTTCCAGTTATCAACGACTCTCTGCGAGAAGAAATGTTTCCTTAGTTACAGACCTTTAGAGAGTTGCTTCTTACACAATTTCATGCTGTGACCTCTGTATATGTTTCATTCCTTATAAACAATTCATCGGCTGGAATATCTTCGAGGCTATTGAGAATCTTAAAGGTTTCTATCATATCACCCCTCACTCTCCTCACTTCAAGTGGATACAGTCTAAGTTCCTTCAACCTATCTTCATACACCATCTCTTTCAGCCCAGGGACCATCTTTGTTGCCCTCCTCTTAACTTTTTCCAGGCACTGGATGTCTTTTTGAAGATAAGAGCACCATGCTTGCACACAATATTCTATGTGGGGCCTTATATAAGCTTTGTACGGTACTCCAAATGCCTCCTTGTCAATATACTTGAAAGACCTCTTTATGATTCTCAGACTCTACATTGCTTTGCCTGCTGCTCTTGTGCACTGGAGGGAGGGCTTACAATCACTGGCTAGGTAGACACCAAGATCTTTCTCTTCTTTCACAGCTTCAATGGTTTCTCCATTCAAAACATATATGTTGCTCTGGCAGTGTTGTTGTGGCCCATATGCATACACTTGCACTTACTGGCATTAAACCTGAGTAACCATGTGTCGGACCAGGTTTCAAGAGTGTGGAGATCTCCCTGCAGTTTGTCCGCACCATCGTTGCTATCGCTGACCTCTGTGTATAGTTTAGTGTCATCAGGGGATAATTTTGCAGTTGAACTCACAACATCTGGGAGGTTGTTGATGTACAGGAAAAAACACTATTAAACGATGTTGCCTATGCTGAGTCGATTTTTTAAAGGTTTTTTATTTTTCAAATATTTCATGTCAAAACTTAGAAAGCTTAAATGGCCAAAGTATTACGCATTATTCCTGTGACCTAGGACCTATAGAAATTACAATAACCAATGATAAAAGTTAATGATGGTCCATGGTCACCACAGCTCTGGGTCTAGTGCTGATCAGGCTCCTCAAAGTCCACCATAGACCAAAGGGTCACCCATTTAGAGCTGTGTGAGAGACAGGTCAGTAATAAAACAGGAGAGTCACCTGCTGTATTGTGTAATTTTGCACTGAAAATCACCTAATACATTAACAACATGTTGCTTCCTAACTTTGCAAGCTATGCTTTGTGTTTAGGCTCTGGAATTTAGGTTTGTTGTGAGACTTTCATGGCAATATGTATTATTTGGCACCGTTCGTGCCCACTGAAACAGCCAAATTAAATTGTAATGTATCAAGTTTTTTGCTTGAGTTTCTTGAGCAACTAGCATTTATCATAACAGCGTTATAGAGGGCATATTCTGTTTCAGTTTTGCACAACTTTCATGACCCTCAAATTTTGCTTAAAGTGCCCTATGGAGAAAACAGAAAAATTCCATGCATAATTTATGCATAAAATGCTTTAAATGGGATATTTTACAAACCGTGCACCCTACATTCATGAAATTTGGTGGGTAGGTGAGGATAGAGCTGCGCTTGTGCCAGCTGCAATTTGAGCGCAAAA
>JXSR01S000553.1:64597-81628 GCA_000969725.1 Ophiothrix spiculata | reverse complement strand
GTGTAAAGACTGCGCGTCGATGGGCATCGATCGATGCATATCGTCAAGACTCTGAATAAACCATTATCACCCATTTTCATGTAACGCACTTTATAAGCGACAGTGGCATATCTCGAGAGGCATCTCTACCCTCTTTTATTTCAGGTACCCGTATGTTGGAGTAAAATCAGAGTGAATTTTGGAATAAGCAAAAGTTGGTCTGCTTATTATTTAATTCAAAATCTAGCCTTGAGGATTTAAACATTACAACTTCTATTTTGTATAAACTACTCAGTTTTACATTACAAAGCTATATTATTTCAACAGGTAAATATAACGTTAACCCTCGTCCTTCGACACGTATATAGTTAAGTATTCCTTATTGACTTCCATTTGTTTTAATGTGATTTATGTGTATATGCATACCACATTTGCAGCAAACCTTAATCAAAATTTGCGCGGTTTGCTGAGTATAAGCTTACCAACTCTCATGTTATCACCTGGAATTCCCATAGTTTGTTCACTGCATACCATATAAATTGAACACGTAAATGAGTTTCGTTGATGGCTCCCTGTCAGTACTCGCTAGTGATTTGGAGGTGATAAGCAAAGGATTTTATCCTAACACGAATGCGTTGTCTTTACCACGAAAAACCAATTATTGGTGTCATAAATAAAATAAATCCATTAGCACGGATTTTATTTTTTCATGTCAGTTTGATCCTTTTTCAATCATCAAACCATATTATGATTGTAGATTAGCGAAACAAAAGATCACTAAATCGGAAGAGCGAATATAAACTTAGGCACACTGTTTTGTAAAACTAAAAAAATGTAATCATAAATTTTGCCTATCGCCTATCTCAGTTTGTAAATTCGCAGAGGATAAATTTAAAGGTACACCAAGTCGTTTAGCGCAATGAATTTTTAGCGGCAGAAAACAAATACCGGTAAGGGGCTTGTTGCAACCCTCTCCCCTTCGTAGAAGTAGGAGTTAAAAGTATTTATCGCACAAGCTAAATTGCAAAGCAATCTTTTGAAACATTTTTCTTCCTAAAAGACAGGAAGTTGCTAGTACTTATTCATGTAGAATTTATTTTCATCACATGAAGGTAGAGGTTTCTAATCTATTCACGTTTGCCTTAGAGCAGTACTTACCTCCTTGTAATTATGTTTTACCTTGGCTTATTTCGATAAGAACAGAGTACAAGTCAGCAATATTTGCTGCAAGAACTTCCTTTAAATATAGTAACTCAATATGTATGCGACTAATCATAATGCTTACACCGTAACAACCAAATTAATGTTATGGCAATTTGATAAGGAAATATTTAAATTAAACTACTACTATATCTGTATATAGAAACGTTGTTTATCATAATAAATCACTTTTATGACAAAATTGTGATTTTTGCATTGTTCAGCTCTTTTATGATGCATCTTTGAATATGTTTACATGTCAAAGTAGTAATTGTCTGAATGCATGTGACATAAACTTCCCATTTCGAGACTCTGTCCTGAAATAAACCATTTCTATAGCTACGTTTGGCAAAAATCACCTTTTGACAAAGTTGAGACTTTTGAACTAATTTCCGATCATTTTTAACCAGTCACAGATTTTATAGTACAAGCTGATGCTTAGTAACATTTTAACTATTTTAAAAACATTTTCTTCCTTGAAGAACGAAAGTAAGTTGCTAGTACCTACATTCATGTAGATTTTAATTTGTACATTATGGAGGCAGAGGTTTTTAATCTATTCAAGTATGCCTTAGAGCAATACTTACCTTCGTGTAATTGGGTTTTAGCTTGGTTTAATTCGATAAGAACTGAGTCTCAGTCAGTCATTATTAGCCGCAAGAACTTACTTTAACTTAATTTGTATTCTGTACTAATCATAACGCTAACACTGTTACTATCTAATTTACAGCTTTGACAATTTGATTAGAAAATGTCTTAATTAAAATGGGATACCGGAAAGGTAAATCAAATAAATATATAATTTTGTTATGTCTTTATTAAAACATTCAATATCTTTTACAAAATAAAATATGCATAATTATTTCGGTTAAGAAAACATTTTAGATAATCAGTGATGAGAATTAATCGTATTTTGTATTCTGTAATTAGGACATCAATTACATATGAATGATAGGGTTCTTGAAATGACAATATTACTCATTTTTGTGACTCGTCATATCGGAAGATGGCACTTGTCGGAACATGCCTGGTACATTTTTCATGACAACAATAACACAAATGTGTTCCATATCCGAAATCCAAAAAGAATCTTTTAGCTTAAATTATTCAAACACATAAAATTTTCAAGATCGAAGTATGGGAAGCCGTTGCACCCCCACAAAAAAAGATACGCAGACAAGGAGGTATGGCAGGCCCAAAGAGAAGAGTGAGCAGGATCATCACGTCCAACCCTGATTAGAACGAATGCACTTGTCTAATCATTAAACGGTAATGCATTTTTTAAAATGACCATGATGACATCAGGATGCATAAAGTCCACATTGTACACGATATAAATATGCTTACCATTGGAAAGAAATATTCATGTTAAAGCATAGCAGAATATGATGTTAACTGTGTCACAAAATGAGACACATGTAGATTTAAACAAGTAACCTATTTGATATGATGAGTCACATTTTGTTTCAAGATATAAGATAATTACTAAAATGATTTCTACGTAACTAAACTGAAATGTATATCATAACCATAGGAAAAAAGATGAAACAAGCCAAAAAAATAAATGGATGGGCATCCTCAATGATTATAGCAAACTGAACCAAATGTGTACTTGCAAGCAATGAGCAATATTTTGAAGACGGTTTTCAATTAAAAAGGGATTATACTGTGTTCAGGAAATAATGTTATCTAAAGATTAAAACAACTTTATTGACGTATTTCACTATTGCAATAGCACTTCCCGCTTATTGAGGCTACAAAGTGACAGACTTTGAACAAGCAAATGATATGCAAGCAACAACGTTGTATCTCTGTTTCAAGCCAAGCTAAGATTTCTTATGAAGTTTGGCTTACTGTTCAGAACACAAAACTTGAATTTACTAAAATATGTTAGAGTCTTATAATTGAAAGCAGGTTTTGTTATTGTTATTATATTTATATCATCCTTTATCGCTGCATAATTATAGGTATGCGCAGGTTAAGGTTATTATTTCAAATAAAGCCTGACTGCAGAATGCGCAAAAGGAAGGGGAGGTAACTTTAACCAGTTACATAATAGAATCATTATGTTCTTTACTCTTGTGTAGCGCAGAATGTAAGTACCCCGTTCTTATTGTCCTGGTTGTACAGTATAGGCTAACAACTCTAACGCAATATTAGTGTCACGCTTTGTTCCATTATGGTCTATGGAAAGCGGCCTCCCATTTCGAATGGACTAAACCCAGTTTGAGAGCTGAACGAATCTAGCTCTTTCTTAAAACAAGGAAAATGCATGCAAAGAGTCTGATAAATAGGCAGAAATTACCGCCGTTTTGCAGCCGCTCCAATGATGTAGTGGAAAGCAGCTGGCCTGGGAATCTAGTGACCCTGGTAATATTATGAAGGCACTTTTTATTTTTAGTAAAATATGTGTCTATATTTCCTAAGTTAAGTACGTACTATTATAATCCAAAAGCTTAGTTCTATTCCCTGTTATTTATTTATTTATTTTGAAATATCAAAATTAGTTTGTTTACTTTTATTGCCACAACATATGTTTAAAAGAATTTACTATTGGTCGACGATCGTTAGGGTCCGCTAGGGTCCAATACAAAATCTGCAATAATAAGTAAAACCCATAAAAAAACAGTAAACGGTCGTGAATGTTCCAACTTATTAAAAATACAATCTAGTCGTCAATAAATTAAATGCATGGGCATGGAGCTTTATAAATGTATCATGAATCCCTTGAGTCCGCTGCGGTCCAACCTGGATAAGAAACAAACAAACATAATAACATTCAAAAGTATAGGTATTAGCCTCGAGTATATTCTGAAGTTTAACAACAAGTAAGCTTTATTTCAGTGATCGATAAAAACATTTCATTTATCAAATAGATAAAAATAACCAAAATATGACACAATGGTAATGATAAAGGTAACGTTTGGTCAATTACTGTCGTTAAATGTGGCGTAAACCTGGTTTCTTTAAACAACGGGATAACTGATGTTCTCATTTCAATTCATGATTGTTTGATTGTAGCTAAGTGGTCTTAAAGAAAATACATAATAATGATAATTTTTCTTTATGAAGTACACGTTTATCTATACTAAGTAGTTTAATGACCGCACAATAATTTATTATTGGTTAGCCTTATTCTAACCACGCCTTTTTTGTAACACGTCTAACCAAGGGGTTTACAATTTTTAGAACTTATCCCCCTATGAACTTGGTTTTGCTTCCAATGTATAGGTATGGTCCTCCCTATCTAACGGTACCAAGATCACAGAAATCGGCAAAGATTTTACGCAATTATGACGTCATAAAGGTATTTCAGGTCGAAAAATTGGAATTTTAGCAAAAATGGACACCAAAATCAAATGTTTTCTAAATAACGGAATTTCATCGGGTTTTTTATGTATAACGAAAGAAAATTATAAAATGACCTGCAAGTTTCAGCCTCTTAGCATACGTATGCTTTTCAAAATGGCCACTTAACCCTCGTCTTACTAAGCCTTTTTTGTAACACGTCTTCCTGAGGGGTGTGGGGGGGGGGGGTGGTTACCACCCCCTTGCGATTTTGAACTTGGGACCCCCAAAGTTATATCGTTTGGTACTATAGTATAGGAGAGGGTCTCCTCTATCCATTGATACCAAGATCATGAAAATCGGTCAAAATGGCATCTAGTGTTTCTAGAGACTTAGAAATTGTTATGTACAAGACCACGGGGCAATATAATGCTAACCCTCAATTTTATAAGTGACTGCTTGTTTTATTGAAATCACATGGGAATTTATTATAATATTTTTATTCTTCCATGTGCTTCATCATAATACATTTTTCGAAAACTATTTTTCATCTTTACTGTCAGAAATCATTTAAATCAAAACCAGTAATTTGTGCAAAATGAGAGTTAGCACTATATTGCACCCACCCCTTAGTTGTCAAAAATGTCGCCGGGTTGCAACAACCCCCTACACCCAAACTTTGACGGTCTACCCTAACACTACCTTAGGTGGTACCCCTCAATTCTGTTTTCATCAAAACGAAGCCCCAGGCTTTTGGGTAATCTCTTTTACATCCTTTGCGGTCGTAACCCTCGTCCACCTAAAAGCTTGGTCACATTAATCGTACGAGCAGCTTACGAGCAGTGTTTAGCCCATCTAATAGGACCACGCGACGCCCTCGCTGCACGCTTTACTCACTGCTCGTGGTCCTTACAAACGGACTAAACACTGCTCGTAAGCTGATCGTACGACTATTGTGACCACAGCTTAATTTGTCGCAGATTGCCCAAAAACGCAAAACAAAGCGACCCTGGGCATCTAATCAATTGTTTTTTGCAGTCATTTTGATGAAAAAAATCGGGATTCCACCTTAGGAGGGGGTATGGACTAAGCCGTCAAAGTCCGTGGGAGGAGGGTGCGGAGGTAACCACCCCCATAATTATAAAAGTGGCCATTTTGAAATATATCTACATTCTAACGAGCTTAAACTTACAGAACATGTTAGAACTATCATTTACTTTATTCATTAGTAAAAAATCCAATGAAAATCCGATATTTAGAACTTTCATAGCGAATATTTGATTTTTTTTTTCAATTATGCCATGCCGAAAATCAGATTTCGGCGAAAAGTTGTTTATGACGTCATAATTACGTAACGCCTTGACCGATTTTCATGACTTTGGTATCAATAGAAAGAGGAGACCTTACCCTACACAATGGTTTAAAGTAATAATTATTGCTCCTTTGGCTGGTCAATTTTGTTTCCAAAGGTAGGGGTGGTAATCACATCCCAGTAAGTAACGACGTAGAAAATAACTTAGGTGGACGAGGATTAAATTTGATACGGCTATCAGAATTTTGATAGATTATTGATACATGGACATCAAAGTTATGAGGTCTGTCGAACTGACATTATGAGTATCATCCACATTTTCTCAAACCTGACTGCATGCTCTTGTTAATTAGAATTAAATTGCAGTAGAAACATCATTTTCACTTACTGTTTGCATGTTTTCATTGATGTTTCATGAAAACGTAGTACTTTAATAAATAACATGCATTATTGACAAAATGGGGTATCGCAATTATATTTTTGTTAAAAAACATGTTAGTCTTATACCTTTTATTTATTAAAATTATAATAACCAACATGATTTATCGATCATTAAAACCTTTTTAATGAGGTAAATACAATGGTATGTATACAGTACATACACTGTCGCCCATGAAGTTGGAATATAACCTCAGGATAGTAATGGATGAAGGTACAGTGAAGTGTGTTGGGATCAATTATTGATAAATTGTATGTTAACAACCCAGTATTAAAATGAGCCAAGCATGTTAGTCTTTAGAGGGGGGTTTGAAAAAAAAATAACAAAATACGATTTAGAGGTCATATTCAAAAAACAGCACCTGGGGTCAATAGGTCATTTGATATTAAATTAGATAGGTGGAAAAGAATATGTGGCATCTGTATAATGCAAGAGAGTTCTCTGCAACTTAATCGAAGTGACAGAGGAAGGGGTATTTTACAATTTGGAAAGTACCAAACAAAGACATGATTTACCCTTCCCATTTTTTTCATCGGAACAACGAGTACAAGCTTCTTTACTTAATACTGAAGGGTGTAAACAATTTCAAAATGTTTTTTTAAGATTTAATACACCGCCAGAGACCATTGCACATTTACCTAAACCCTATTTTTTCAAATGCGGTGCGTTGAAGGAAAATGTTGTAGTTTGCTTCCAAACATTCTTTTGGCGTAATCATGCGTGACCATGACATTAAATCACCGGTTTGTCACTGTATTTCAGACAAACATTCCATATCACCACTCCGATTGATTACTGAAGTGACCTTGACCCACTTGCTATCAAATCGAATTTGACCTCAAAATTACGGTTTTTTTTACCCATAATCACCTTCGGAGCTCCAAGTGAAACTCAACTGGTTTACCTGTAACATCTGACCAAAAGCACCATAAGTTGTCAGATATTTTCCTCATAAGTCGACATCTACATAAATAAAAAGGTCATGTTTAATCCCAACTTTATGGGCAACAGTTTGCTGTGACTATTATTCAGTACGTGATCATTTCAAGAATTTTAAACCACCATCTTTATTAAAATCAAGATGAACAACATGACATCGTCTTGCATGTACTTGATTATGATACTTTTCTCATCAAGTAAGTATATAGTATTTAATGTATGTACGGATTATGTATTTTTTTTCAAGAGTATACTGATATTAATCATTAGTGAACACCGAGTGTTATAAACTAAAGGCCAACTACAAAGTTACTCAATTAAAAAAATGCCAACATAAACAATGTTTTCTATAAAACAAGTCATATTTTTTTCGTAATATCCAAAAGGAACTAAGGAAGAGATAAAAATAAAAGGCCCGTAGTAGCATTCTTGATTAACATTCAGAGGTAGGTAATATTGCAGGGTAGTGTAACAGTACCACTATTCTCTGATTTAACTATTTAGACCGTCCCTCTAGGAAAACTGTCAAATTTCACAAATAAAATTCAGTCTGGACTCGGAAACCATCGTATCCTGTCACTCACCAGGTACATATTATATAAAGAGGTGTGTTTTTCCGAAAAAGAACAAAAGTATTCATGCGTTATTCACCACTGTATTTATCACTTGGATTACCCTGACCAATCATTTGGCTCATTCCACGAAAAAATCTTTTTTGACTTCAAGCAAATAATCAACTTCTTTTTTTATTTGACCATACGAGTATAGGCAGGGTTTTCACTCATACGTTTGTTACTTGAATGAGCACAAGTTTTACCTCAAAATGTCACCAACGAAACCAAAAAGTTACACCAAAAATGTCACAAACGTTACCAAACGCTACTAAACAAAACAATGCATTTACAAATCCTCACGATTGCACTTCTGAACTTATTTGTAAATATATCACCCATCATCAATGGAAAGCGTAATACAAAAATTCGTTACATGTCAAAGAAGTTTTACTTTTAACCCTAAAAAGAGCCGAGGGGCCCCTCCGACATTTTTTGTTATACCTCCGGCGGTTGTTATTTTTTCGCACTGAAACTTGTTGGGCTTTTTTTTTAAGCCTTGCGCTTATTTTAAGACCATTTTTGTGAAAATCGGACCTAGGGTTTGCACGTGGCGTCGTGTAATAGCATACTGGGTCAAACGAAAAACTGACCAAAAACTGATTTTCAATGGGTATTACACGCAAATCGTGTTTTTTGCTTTCAGGATACCCTTCCACTTTGTTTTATCTTATTTATGTGATTTATTTGGAGCAAGAACATTATTGTAAGCATACTTTGACACACATTATTGCCAAAAAACGTAACTTTCACTTTAAAAAATAGCGAAAAAACACGCTTTTGGCTATTTTTTATGATTTTTGCGATTTTTGACCGACGTCAACACGATATTTGCGATTTTTGATTATGCGAAAATCATCAAAAATCGCCAAAATCGTGTCTTTCGCTATTTTTTTAAAGTGAAAGTTACGTTTTTGGCAGTGAAAGTTACGTTTTTTGAAAAAAAAACACGATTTTCGCGATTTTTGACCGACGTCACTTATGACAAAAACAAAATTTGCCGTGTCGAGTCAAAATTGTCCCGCCAAAAATTTGAAAACTCACTTCCCAATGAAATTTTTCAATAAAATTTGGGCTCATATTTGCAGTATGTAAGTACAAATACATTCCTGAAATAAAATTTGAAAAATGCGTAGTTGACTGGAATGCTTATTGTCACTGTCTTGTTATTAATCATATGCTCTATAGGATGAATTATTACGTGCTTTAACAACCAGAAAATAATGAATATGTTTTTATTATAAATTTGCATATCCCAGATAGCAAAGTTTGGTTGGCTCAACATTGGCAAATGACATTGGGCCCATGTCATTTTGTCCATCGGGCCCCTATCGGTGCGATGTCATTATTGGCGCGATGTAGGACCAACGTAGACATTGCGTCGGCATTCTGTAGGTTGAATATTGGGCCAATGGTGGGTCAATTAATTTTTGCTATCTGGGAACACATCGGCTTTTCATCGGCCCAACATTCAGCCAACTGTCAGAATGCCAATGTAGGAATGACGATGGCCCGATGGACATAGGCCCTACGTCATTTTGCGTACATTGGCCCAACGTAACTGCCTACATTGGTCCAACGTTTGGCCAACTAAGCTTTGCTATCTGGGTAACTAAGGCCCATGCTAAAGTTTCTGTCAGACATCACCGTATAGAGCAAAACTTACGAATAAAGTACAAACGTTCCCCATTTTGAATGTGTGCTAAACAGACCACCACCCTATGAATACCGAATTAAACGTTTTTATAACGGACAGGCCGAATGGAAAACGTATTGAACGTATTACAAGCATAAGACGAACAACAATGCATGAAACAGAACAATAGTCAATGATAGTCGTATAAAGTACGTTAGGCGTACGTTTTGCTCCATACGGCGATGTTTGATAGAGCTTTGATGTTGGTTGACACTTCATCAGACTCATCGCGTGCTTTTATAATACAGTGTCGACGACAAACCGAAAAACCTATTTAGTGTTTGAGTTAAAATCAATATTTCAAATTTTTATTATCAAATCGTCGCTGATTTAGCATACTTTCGTATCTGCAAAAATGGCGGTCTGAAAAATTCGAAATTGAAATTTTGACAAACTGTAAAAATTTATTGACAAAAATGGGGATACTTTCTTTCTTGTTCGTTACAATAACTAATATTATTGATATGTTAAGAATGTTTTTGCTGGTTTACAAAAATTAAATTGTGCACAAATTAATTGTAACCGGACTGTTAAAACACCCTTGCGGATACGTTAGCTTACACAACTATTTTATACAATATCATGTTTCGACATACTAACGTATGAGCTATCGTATCACATAACATGTAAATTATAGTCGTGACATGATATAATTTAACATACTATCGTATGATACAGGATATTTTGACATACTATCGTATGTCTATTGTCTCAGACGCAATTTTTGTAGGATTTAAATTTCACATAGAATTAAATGCTTAACATCCCATTAATTAATTACAATTTTGGTTCAATTTTTTTTCGTGGAAAAAGAGGAAGATGTACTTATTAAGAAATTAATCTTAACTCAGTTTGCCAATATATGCAGATACGATAGTATGCTAAATCATCGACGAAATGATTACCATTCCTAGGCCAGCCAATGACGATTAATATTGACAATTCACACGCAATCATGGTCATTTTAACAACTTCCATAGCAATAGTAACTGTCTTTATTTTATCTCTATTAGTTACGGTAAAAAGTCATGTGTGCTTGCTAAGGAAATTGCCACATCCATCTATTGGTGGCGCTTTGCACTGGGCACTCTATAAAAAAGAACTATGTCTTTGTGAACGTGTGATGGTGTCGCATTTTATTGCCAAACATGAGTGTAGACCCATGTGTTCTCCTGCCTATGGATGTGATTTATGGTTTGTTGACAACATCAAATCTCTCACAATGCAACAGAATTGGAACAAGGAAGCTTTAGACGTGATGCTGAACAGAACCGAAATATGTGATTGTAAGTATAATGCAGGGCCGTACTACGGTATGTAAGCCAAGGGGGGCAAACACATTTACCGTCCCGAAATTCGTGCATCGTCCCGATGAATATACTGTCAATTTGCTTGTAATGCGCGCGTAGCGCGCGAAAATTTTGCTATTTTCAGTCAAAAATCAATATAAAACCTTGATATTTGTGCTATAATTGGCTTATTTCGACTAAAAATTTGCGGGACAGTAATATCGGGACGATAAAAGTAGTAAACTATCGTCCCGATATTCTAATTTTTGTCCCGCCAGCGTCCCGATTTTTCGAGCCATGGGGGGCGAGTGCCCCCCTGCCCCCCGCTTCGTACGGCACTGGTATAATGTGATGCATTACCAGAAAAAGGTATCTATAATGTTTTATTCATAGTCTTGTCGATAAGCATCTACCGATTCCCATCAATGCGCAATCTTTACACGCGCTATGCACAAGGAATAGTGCGTGTAGAAGATTGCGCGTCGATGGACGTCTTGCGATGCATATAGACAATAACTCTGAATAAACCATAATTCAGAGTTACAAGTGTTTGATTATCAAACTGTTAAGAACCAATTAACAATCAATATTTAAAGAGAGAGTAAATTAATGACATCGATTGATTCGAGGTGATTTAGTTTATCGCCCTCTCTTAAAATATTGATTATTGATTAGGTTTTTTTTAAAATAAAATACCAGTAACTCCAACTTAATGTACTTTTTGCTGTAACGCGTCAAGTTATTATACTGGCCGGCGGGACATGGTTGATTCTATTGTGTGCTATGGCCAATTTAAACGTTGTCTTTATTAGTAGTCGCAGGCTTCATTCTCATTTTGTTATCTCTCCTGCTACTCTTATTTATCCGAAGCATGCATTTTTGGACCCCTCGGAATGTCGAGTGGTGAAATTGATAACGAGATGAGATGAGACACCTACAGTAGCTCAAACCCAAGGTACCTTTTGCTGTAACACATCACTTATAGAAAGTTTTTTACTTGCTAGGGGGCATGATTGATTATCTTGTGCGCTATGGTCATTTTAAACTTTGTATTTGGTAGTATCAGGCTACATAAATATTCTCATTTTGTTATCTCTTCTGCTATTCTTATTTATCCGAAGCATGCATTTTTGGACCCCTCGGAATGGCGAGTGGTGAAATTGATAACTCGAGCATCTCTGCATCGTCTTACCAAAAGCATTTTCATTTTGATCGAGATTCAAGGTATGCACGACTTGGTCATAAGAGTCGCTTTTGGGTAGCTGATCCTGCTGATACAGAACCATGGGTACAAGTCGACCTGGGTGTAATTCGTCGAGTTACTGGTCTACAAACAGAGGGGAATAATGAAGCCGACATACCCAGCTTCTACACGTATTGGGTACAACAAGTGAAAATTAAACTCGGAATATCAGAAGAGGACCTGAGGTTTATAGAAAATGTCAACAAGCAACCAAAGGTATGTTCTTAATATTAATACAGTGGTTTAAGTTACAGTTTCAACTTTCATCTATTAACTTGGATGTATATTTGCAATAATAACTGCGAGTTAGGTTAACCAGTCTAGCAGAAGATTGCAAATATGCGTCAAAGTTTATAGACGGAAGCTGGAAGTTAAAATGAGGTGTGGGAACTGTAAACTTATATTACTCTCTTGAGTTAAACTTACGCCGATGCTTGCTTCTGCAACTATGCATATTTGAAAGTTAATTTTTGAAGTAAAGATCATTATGCTTCTAAGCTTTTAAGTGCAGTCTATCTTCAGGAGTAAACAATAAAAGTACATCTAAAATATTTAATTATAAGAGCAGCAAAATCTGTCCATCATGCTCGCTTAGTCAATCCAGATGGACCTCGCAAGCGAACGCGAACCTTACGGCGCTCGCTTGTTAGGTCCATCTAGATGGACTATGCTCGCTCGGTATCCCTCAAAATAGTGGATGATGATCATAACCATTTCTTGGCCCTTGTGTATGCCTTTTTAAAGTTTTCTTCTCGAATCTCCTTTTCTTTATCAATGGTAAGGATTTTCCATACAGGGGATCACCCCCCCCCCCGTGAAAATGAAATTGACGTGCCAAAAGTGTGGTTGTTTTATGCCATAGTAAAGAGTAGGGTCTCCTCTTTCTATTGCTATTGATACCAAAATCATGAAAATAGGTCAAGGCGCTACGTAATTATGACGTCATAAATTACTTTAGGTCGGAAAATTTCGCCGAAATCTGAATCTCGGCGCGAAAATTGAAAAAAAAAAAATAATCGCTATCAAAGTTAAAATTACAGAACATGTTAGAACTACCATTTTCTTTATTCGTTAGCAGAAAATCCGATATTTAGAACTTTTATAGCGATTATTTTTATGGCGAGTCACATATGTATCAAGGGGTTATAGAATTTGAGTCGTCCCTGGCTTGTAGCATGTTATAAAAGGCATTTGTCCGGCAGTGATCATTGTAAAAAGTTGAAAATTAATAACCACCTGTTTATTTCTACCCATGTAGGTTTTCAACGCCAATAAAGATGCACACAGCGTAGCTGATATTCTTTTA
Organism: Ophiothrix spiculata; assembly: GCA_000969725.1. Taxonomy (NCBI): domain Eukaryota; kingdom Metazoa; phylum Echinodermata; class Ophiuroidea; order Amphilepidida; family Ophiotrichidae; genus Ophiothrix; species Ophiothrix spiculata. Next base: position 68,326 of record JXSR01S000553.1, on the reverse strand, counting down.
GACATAGATGGGATTCGAACCCGGTTTGTTCGAATCTATCCAGTAACTTGTGTTCGTGCAGGATTACATACAGATGTCTGTTTGATGCGATTTGAAATCATCGGGTGCTCATAACATGGAATACAATCCAGGGTACCATCAGAGTACTTCCGGTTTATGCTGTGAAGGTGAAAGACTCGAGGGAGGGGAAGGAGGTGTGGAGATATGCTCACTGCAAATATAACAAAACTGAGGAGTCTTGCCAATTGATTCAAAAGTGGGACAGGCATTTTGATCTCTGCAAATACAGACCGTCCCTTTTACCTGTAATATTTTATGCTGGTGCAGTAGTTACATATTAAATTCAAATGTTATGGATTCTACGTCCAATAAAAATGTTGTTAGATGTTTATAATAATACACCTTACAGTATTCTAATATTTTAAATATTGCTGTATAGCTGTAACTATAAATGAATTCTTTAATTACAATTAAAATATTAAAGTCTACAAGTTTCTGATTATTTAAGTGCATCCTGATTTGAAATCAAATTTATTCACAAAATATATTTTTCTTTTTTATGTTTCTTCTCTTGTATTTTCCTTTCTTTTCTTTTCTGTTCATTTCATTTCTCTTTTTTTTTTCTAGAAAAACCTTCACTCCGTTCATTAGAATACCAAGCACGTTATCAAAACATACAATGATCGTGTTATGAGAGAAACTAGAGTTTTTTATGAAAAATGTTTTTTGAAATGCCTTGACTACCAGTTATTGGTTTTTTTCTGAGACAACCTTCTCTCCGATCATCAGCATACACAGCACGTTTTCCAAACATACAAAGACCTTGTTAAAGTCTTGTTAAGATCTTTGCTTCTTAAGAAACTCTAGTTTCTTAAGAAACTAGAAATTTTATTCAAAGTGGTTTTGAAACGCTTTGGTTGCTAGGACTATACATAAATAATCGAAATATGCATGTAGCAAGTAGTAGTATGCAAATTAGAAAAGGCTCTTATAACGACTACGTGACCTTGAATATTCGTGATATTGTAGGTTAAATCCGATGATGATTTGGAAATGACATATTCTTGCACAGATATACATAATGGAAATCAGTGAAACTAGTTGTCTATGAAACATTTATATCTGAGAACATCCATTTATTACCTAAGACTTATAAAAGACGGAAATGCGAGTTGCAATGAGCATGTTTAGTGATGGCATAGCACATTTGCATTCTAGAAATGTTTTATCACTAAACCATCTCCTTAAAACCCATAGCTTGAAAGCAAAAACATGATAAAAAGGTCCAGACATCTTCTTTTAAAATGACATATCCGTCGCTAAATAAAAAAATATTGGGCAGGGATTGTAGCTATTTTTTTTTCTTGACATGAAATAAAACGCCCTTTATCAATTGTTCATGGCGTTTCAATGATGTTTTAATCAAAAGAATTAAAAAGGATTTCAATGAGTTAAATGTGTATTGAATCCATCAGTATATTTATCATAAACCTAAAATTTTAGGGAAATTTTTACATTTTTACACCAAGCAGCTACTGAGAATATGTGCTATAAGACAATCTGGTTCACATCCGATGTACGTGAAATAGTTATCTGAAATGTTGCAAACGCCCCTGGCAATGTTGGAAATGGGTTAAATTGCTCGTGTTTGCCTGGTTATTAACTTGATTCCAATTTACGAAGTAAAAGAGGGTCGGGTCAAAAGAAAAAATGTTATTTCGATTGAGAAATGATTCTAAATACCCAAATCAAAAGTAGTAAAAAAACGAATATTATTTGTAATACACCAAATACATATATTTTCTATGTTCTCGGCATGGTCACATTACTCTTAATAAGAAAGACCATATATAAAATACATTGTAAAATCTTAATTGCATTCATACAATCTTACGAAATTGAATTTATCTAGAAAAAAATCTAAAAATTTCGGTGGGCAATTGTCTTTTCTGGTCAAAGGTAGACAATATTGTCTACCTTAATAAATTTGTTCTTCAAAAGTTCATTTTCTAAGATTTTATAAAAGTAATATAGATGTTATAGTGTTATAGTGTAAGTATATCCATGCGGGTAAAGTAAGGTTCAGAACTATTCGCTGAACCTTAAATTAATTTTCTTAGACAAAGAACTATTTGTCTCTACACGTCACATGTTTTCAAGAAAATAAAGAGACATTCAAATAACTAAGCATATTGTTAAACCTACGCTACGCGGTGTTATTTTGATATGATTTCATAAAGTGATGCTAATTAGTGAATATCTTTTGAACGAGCATATTCTGATTGAAATTTGAATTTCAGTTTCAAGAAATATCTTCCCCCTTGAGCTCCAAATTTCATTCAAATCGGTCTTGCCATTTCGATTTAATGAACAAAAGTTTAATGTGTAGTTCACAGTACCCCTATCATGCTTCATATTGATATATGGTAACCACACATAGACAATTTAAACAAGAGTCATCACAGCGATACCAACTGCAGATGACGCTAGTTGAACCAGCGAAAACAATCAAGGTGAGCGATAAATTCGTGTACATATTGTTGATGTTAAACTCAATTTCCACATTTTAACTTGTATCTTAAAAACGGAACATGTTTCGGCTGTAACATTCTACATGGTAATGGAATATGAGAAATATTTTCGTATCAAAATCTCAAAAAAGTTGAAAAAAAAATGAACCAATCGGATCATGCTCCAATAAAAAGTAATACAAAAGATCTTTTCGATATGACGAGTCGGTCTCCAATAACCAGGAGTCCGGGTCTAATTAAACTACACGGAATAAGTCGCAATCAATGATTTATTGATTGCATATATACAAGTACGTTCTACACAATTGTATAGTACTAAGAGCGCTCAGACACAAGGACGCTGTATTTCATTACACCGGAACTCCGTCACATATTTTCTGGAAATGAATCAAATATGGATTGACCACCCTTTAGCTTACTAATCAATTCATTAAACAGGTTATGTCAAAATTCGGTGATGCAAAGTTGAAATCTCAGTACCCGACCTATTTTAACAAATTGTAATGGATATCACCAGTTTATTATCTTCTTTGAAGTAATGAGTATGTCAAACTAGGCAATATCCAAATTATGATACGTGAATGACAACAGAGACGATTCCTTCCTTTGGAAAGTCACAGTGCCACAATTTAGAGTCCTTTTTCGCCCTTATAATTGCAAAGCAGATTGGGTGTTTATGACTGCAAGAGGTACCTTGTCTTCTTCTTTACGGTTTTCTTATGACTAAGTTTCCTTCTTTCTTTTTCTTATGGCAATACTTTGATGTCTACTATTCAGAACGATATTGATCACATTTTATCAAACAAGGTTACCTGCCATTTTTGTTTCCTAACCCCCGAGGGGTCAAAGATAACGCTGAGGTCATGAGTTCGATTTTTAAAAATACTGAAGAGTTTATGGTTACTTTTGACACTAAAGTCCAAGGTCAAAGTTTGTAGGTTAAGTCAAACATTTGTATATTTTTGGGTGTTTTGTTCAAGTTTTGTACTTTGCTTGTTTGAAGTCAAAAATAACACATTTTATGTCTAAAACTAATTTATTATGCTGTTGTATACATGTATCGTTAAACATTCAATTATGGGGTTTGAAGTAAAGTTTGACGTTTAATAAAAGTATCAAATAAGTATGTGATATATTTGTATATACATGCTTTTTCCATTTTAACCCTCGTCTTCCTAAGCCTTTTTCTGTAACACGT
>JXSR01S000553.1:40885-60794 GCA_000969725.1 Ophiothrix spiculata | reverse complement strand
ATAGCACAAACATCAGAAGAACTGACATATACTGTATAATAAAAAACACGCATTCCTATATTCCTGTATTCTCCTTTTAACGCCATCAGTCAAGTATTTGTGTGTATTTTGTGAGTACTGAGAGTATTTACATGTATCTTTTTCTGAGCAGGCTGAGATAGAATCAATCAAAAACAAAATAATATAATACAGTACTTGACAAAATGCGCTTACTACAAGTAACTTGATACATGATTACGAAGTTACAGTAACCCACTCGACAGGCGGTATATTATGTGACAAAAAAAAAGGGAAATGAGTCACCTGTCGATGTTCTCAATTTTGAGTATTTATTACAACCTAATATTGTATTTACAATAATGTGGGATGATGAATAACCAATTGCAATTGGGTATTTACAAGTTTAGCTACATATTTGTTTTATCTATTATTTATTTATATATATGTATATTTATTTATTTATTTGTATATTTATTTATTCACTTATTTGTTTATTTATTTACTAACTATTTATTTATTTTTATATTTACTTATTAATTGATTGATTGATTTGGTTTCATTTTTTTAAATTAATCTATTTATTTTTATTTGTTTATTTATCTATTTATTTATTTAGTTAGTTAGTTAGTTAATTAGTTAGTTAGTTATTTGTTTAGTTATTTATTTATATATTTTCATTTATTTATATATTTATTTATTTATTTATTTTCATATTTACTTATTTGTTTATTTATTCATTCATTCATGTTGCGCTTGCAATTTGTATTAATTTATTTATTTGTTTATTTATATTGATTTTTATATTCATTTATGTGTTTACTTATTTATTTATTCATTTTGCGCTTGCAATGGCGACTACTAGCGCATGCGTGACTCGGCAGTTCAAAGGGCCTTTGACAATACAACATTATTTGTTTTATTACAGTCAAATAATAATAATGCGAATGCCATATTTCATCCATACCAAGTCATTTTGTCATCTTGTTCCAGTGATACAGCAAAACCAATGATCTTTAAGATAATACAAAGAAAATAAAACAAATCATATTCAACCTCAATTGTCCTGTGTTGAAAAATCAAAACACTTGACTTTATTCCTTTGCGCATGTCGCATGTTGTTTAACCATTTCTAAAGTTCATTATCTAGTTTAAACAACAAGTCCCTCAAGTTAACCTTGACTATGTTTACACATGAGTGTTCCTAATTTCGCGGAAAAAGATGTCATTTTCAACCCTGTCCGCGGACAAAAATTTTCCGTGATATTTTAAAAATGGGGGGTATTTTGTGTCCTCGAAATAAATGTGAATACAAGTCAAATTGTAATTTAATGTAAAATCCCGGGTAAAAATGTAGTTTCTCGATTTCAGTTTCTCGATTACACATAGTAAAGAGGCTGTTTTACTTTGTTTACACAACTTATCCAATTGTATTTACTCATAGTTAGGAATAAAATCAAAGTTCTAAGTAGTGTAAAATATAATCTGCATGAAAACTTAGTATCTCACAGTGTCCTTGAAATATAAAAAATAGGGGGACTTTGACAAAATGTCCTCGGAATGTAAAAAATTGGGGGTAATTTTCAAGCCAATTTGTCCTCTTTTTAAAGGAAAAAAGGGGTAAAAAATTGACAAAATTTCTTTAAAATTGACCCCAATAGGGAGTCATTTTGATGTTTGGGAACAATTTGGGTTACACCATTAGCCTGTTCAAGTTTGTCGTAAATTATCTCATTAAAGGACAAAGGATTTTGTAAACTAAATCGTAAATGACAAAAGAAGTATCGATTATTTTACCGCACCAAAGAGGCCTGTCAATCAAAGTATAGGTTGGCTATTGTCCTCGACGGAAGCAAAAATCTCTAGGCGTCATAGTTGTGCTTTTTCTCGTGTAAGCACAAAAGGACTGTGTGGGATTTAGGTTAATTCAATTATAAACCACTCTCGTGTGTTTTACAATTCTGTGATATTTTCGAGCGTACTCGATCCCGACTGACTGATGCTCTACCACTGAACATACGTGGTGTCACTTCTGGTATTTCGGAAAAGTTACATTTGATTTAGAAAAAGTGACAAATAGTGTGGTTATTAAATTTGTCTTATAAAATGCCTCAGGCGTTCTTTGTGTTTCAATATCAGATCAATATACCATAATTTTTTTACTGAATTAATGCAATCAAATCTAAAGATATATATATAAATCAAAACTTAAAAAGCGGTAAGTGCAATATTATACAAGAAATGCTAGTCTCAATGATGTTTAAAAAATGCAGTAAAACAAAATAGTATAAAGAACTAAAGGTTGACGGCGTCTTTATAACAACATTACTTTCTTGAATAGTAACCCTGCAGTATAGGACGCAGTATGTGAACTATTCCAGGATACCTTTGTACATGCTTTTATTGGTAAATCTTTATACCTTGGAAGAGTCTAACAGAAACCAATAGATAATCGAAGGCAGTTCAGTTATACTGAAACACATAAGACCTTCTAACATGCGAATTGGTCGAAGTTGACAGTGGTCATTATTACGGTATCTGCTCTGTGCAATAAATCTATACTATGGTTTGACTTTATCTGATAAAAGTATTGCTTACTTTACTTGGTTCATGTCAACATGACATTCGTACATAATTGACAGAGAAACACAAAACGTGATTTTGTGACGTTTTGTGTTTGTTCAGGAGAGACAGAAATTTGTAGCGAGTCGATTGCAGATTCAAGTCAGGTATAATGAGTAAAGAAAGGATTCAAATTACGCTCAACTGATTTTCTAAAATATAGCATGAAAAAAAAGAAGAAAAAAGTACTTTAAAATAGATTTTGTCGCATTCATGAAGTAAAGAAATTGCACCGGAATTTGCATAATACAGTGTGTCCCAGAATAAACCTTACAATATTTGCGTGTAATTTTCATGGGTTTAACGGATAGTTCGAAAGTATGTAAAGATTTCATTTTATAGCTCATGAATTGAACTTTTAGATACCGTTTGTTTCATTTCAATCGGTAATGTACAACAAAAGTTAAGCGTTGTCAAATAATTGAATGTAATATTTGCAGGTCCAATTTCACGAGTTTGTAATTTCCCCTTGAATGAGGCTCTATTGAGTATTGTCATTGATCTGTTTACTCAACCGTAATGATGTTTACTTATTTACTGTGCACATGCTTTTTTTTTATCTATGCTTAAAAATGAACAAATTTGATATAAAAATAAGACAGATATGATAAGTTTTCCAAGGTGACTTATTTTTATTCCATTCAGAAACACCCTTACTTTATTGGCAATAATCATGAATTTGGACCAGACAAAAATCCACCCAATAGTTTGATACAACATAACTTTTGTTGTATACTACTGATTGAAATGAAACAAACAGTATCTAAAAGTTCAACTCATTGGCTATAAAATACAATCTTTACATACTTTCTGACTATCCGTTAAACCCATGAACATTGCACGCAAAGCTTGTAAGGTTTATTCTGGGACACCCTGTAGATAATTATATTCATAAGACGGTTTAATTATTATCTTAAAAATAGAAAAAAATGCACATTTAAATGTCTTATTTCGGATAACGTTGTACGTTCTTTAACTATGGCAGCAGAAATTAATCCGATAAGTTAAAAATGGACATTTGCGTATCTGCTCTGTACAATAATTGTGTATTTGCTCCAGTTGCTTAAAGTTTTTTGTACACGATTTAGAAGAAATGATTGGAACTATAGCCACTTTATAACAACATACTCGATGTATAACTGCCCGCAGTAAGGACGCAGTACGTATATTACTTTCGGATAACGTTGTACGTTCTTTAACTATGGCAGCAGAAATTAATCCGATAAGTTAAAAATGGACATTTGCGTATCTGCTCTGTACAATAATTTTATACTTCATCCGATAAAGTAATTTCTTACTCTACGTGCACTATATCAACATGACATTCGTGCATAATTGACAGAGAAACACAAGACGTGATTTTGTGACGTTTTGTGTTTGTTCAGGAGAGACAGAAATTTGTAGCGAGTCTATTGATGATTCTAGTCAGGTGTTAGAATGATTCAAATAACGCTCAAGTGATTATAAAATTATAGCATAAAAAACACGAAGTAGTTTGTAAAATGAAGACTTCTTTTTTAAATCAGAATTTGTACACAATCATGAAGTATAGAAGTGCACTATTTTTTTAACCATCTCTAATTTTCATTCGGTTAAGAGTATGTAAAGATTATAGATCTGCTTTCATAAATGAGGGTATATAAACGTTTTGAAAAGTTTTAAAAACGTTTGGTGAATAATTTTTTACGTTTGATGTAGGCCACATTATATCCCACTAACTAACCAGTATGCTAATACATGGGCGTCAGCTAATAATGCTGAGATTTAGTTTTTAATGCTTTGTTCTATTATGAGTATGATTTTACAACCTGTATTTTATGTTTTGGTTCCGACTGGCTAAGATAAATAAAAAGGAGAAATCAATATAAAATGTTGCGATTGGAGAGAAAATAGCCTACATTTAATACAGTATAAGTAAAACCTTGTTTATCTTTGTGTAAACCTATTAGCTAGATGTGGTAAAAGGGGCAAAAGACTATAGAGTTGATTTTAGAAATGGGCCAGCTAGTTACATGTAGTTGTTTGACCTATCAAGGCAGGTCGCCAAAACTGTCTCAGGTAGGAATTGATATAATAGTTTATGTAGTCTAAACATTAATATAATTTATGTGTTTTGTTTATTATGTGTTTGTTACTAAATCATCCAACATTCTGAGGTATTTCATGAACTACAAACTAATTTATGTGTAAATCAATTATTTACGACTAGAACAAATAAACTTTAGTAAAAAGTCTGTGCCTTCTTATTATACTCTTAGTATCAATTCGCTTGAATTGACTAATGTTTGTTTCAATATTGTCGAGATTAGTGATTAAACATGTCAGTGCTCTCTTGCTTGTACATTTCTTAATAACTTGCCCCCTGTTATTAGGAGAACTATAATAAGCACTGAATAGGAAGATAAAAATAAATCTAAATTGAAACTCTGAGCTAAACCAAGCTATAATACAATCACATGGAGGTAATAAATACCGCTTTAAGGCATTTGTAAAATTAAAGATTAGCCACTTCAGTTATCAAATGTCAAACTGAAGTAACTATTAAAAATTTAGAAAATCTAAAAAAAAATTGGCGCTGGTTACAAGGTTCACTAAAAATTATCAGAAAAAAATGCGGTTAACCCAACATTTTATTAAGTATATTTTTAATATAAATGCCGTTTTTCCCCCCTGTTTTTCCCCTTTATAATTTTCTTTTCAAGATTTCTATATCAATGAAAATAGGGGAATGATAACCTATCAATTGGTACCACTGGATGGGAAGGGGTGCAACTGCAACATCCTCCTCCTCCGTATTGTATATTACTGAAATTCGCTCCTTATAACTAAAGTATAAATACAGTTAAGGCTACTGTTCTTTGAGAATATCGATGCGGGTATTTGATGTTATCTGCAAGATTTTACCCACTCATACATGGCACACCATTATTATAATTTTTAGCATACATGAAGAGTAGAGTCTATGGATCAGCATACATCAGCGTTCATTATTGATTTCAATCCCAGTATCTTCTTTGAAATTGGCGATACGTATTATGGAATAAGATTGAGATTTATCATTTAGCTTCATATGAAAAACCGATTGCTAAGATAAAAGGGAAAGTTCATAAATACTTGTAAGGGGGCTGATGTGAAAACATTGTGAGTCCCCCTTTCCGGCCTCAATTATGGTTGGCACTTACATATGAAAGTGATGTACGAGTACCACTGCGCCCATCAAAAGTAGTAAGTAGTGCGTTTTGGTGAAAAAAATGGGACGAATAAAGTGAAAAATGCAATAAAAAAAAAGGGTATTTTTGTTAAATTCATCAGAGAAGGGTCTTTTTTTTTTTTTATTCAAAATGGCCAAATAATAGTCAAAATAGCGACGAGTTTAGCATTTTTTTTTTACATAAGTCTCATTATATTTAGAGAATGATTTGTCTTTGGCGGACCTCGTACTCTGGCGACGAGATGATAGGAAGTCTGAGATCCATGGAATGATTTCAGCTCTCTTTTTGTTCTCTGCATATGATATTGGTCATGTTTTATAGGTTTCAGCTTCTCAAGAATCTATTACATCCTTCTTCGCATAAGAACACGTTTAATTAATTTACTGCACATTACTTTGAAAATTTTGCCTGCAAAAAACATAATTTGTTTAATATCTAAATGGTGGCTTTTGTTTGTCATTGAGTCTGCCGAAATACTAAAAATCGTGAATGTATGAAGTACTGGTGCGGACTGATAATATTGCTTCAAATTTGCTTCAAAGAATGAACCTGAGTTAATTCAAATGGTATATTCAGGAAACCAATAATTTGTTCTACGCGTAAAAATAATACATCCATGAGTGGAAACATATATTAGTATTACCTCTAATTTCACTTGAGAATATATCAATAATAAAAAACATAACACATTTCCCGCATGGCACTTCGAAAATGTCAAATATTGTAGAAATAAATAGGAAAATTGTGTACATAAGAAACATGACTTATGTCAGATACTTTATAACTTTAATACGTACAAAACAATGTTGGTGAAATATATACATTATTACGGTATCCTGAGATAATATTATTTCTGGAGCACAGTATAATCCTATTTCAATTGAAAACGAAACTTCTCTTGAAATTATCTTACCTGTCATTACTCAAGTAGGAAACAGACGATACTTGTGACAATATGTCTTATCAAAATTATCTCATTTCGTCTTGATTGCCAATAATTATACAAGAATGCTGTAAGGTTTATGTTGTCTAAATATATATCAATCGTTTCATTATCCGTATGCCAATGCTTGTCATAAGCACCATATCATACAAATAAAAGTTGATTTGATGAACCAGAATGCAATTCAGTGTGTGCTTAAATATGCAATATTGTATATAATCAGAACTCTATATATACGAGTATATATAATACTTTTTTTAGAATTGAAGAAGGTTGATCAAACTTTCTGATATAAATACGGTACCCCTATATAACTATATCTAATTAAACAAAAATCTTATCCACTTTTTATACCAGTACACAGTAAAAAAATAAATGCATGTCCTAAGAAACTGATTTAGCCTTCAATCTATGAAGCTGTGAATTAGGATGAAACAAACCTTTGACCATTTTTGAAATTTGAAAAATAAATGTTGATTGAAACAAAAAACGTTTGTTCTGCACATTATTTGTCCCATGCAGCTTATTGTAGCTAAAAATGGCATCAGCAAGTGTTCAATGAGTTCAATGTACCTTGACAGAATTAATTACTTTACCAATTAATGACAATTTGTGTAGCCTCAGTATTTTGTGATATAAACGTGTTGTGCTTTCTTCCAAGTGATTTTGTGATATACAATGAAACGTGACTTGCCAGGTAAAATCAAACTATGCTATATACTTAGTATCTGAAGGTACTTTTTGCACAGTAGAAAATATTTACAAAACTTAACTTCAATACTTTTCTACCTTCAAAATATATAGAAAACTCAAAATATTTGGACAATATGATGTCGTGGAAAACTTACGTTCTTCCATTTGTTATTTTACTTTATTTTATTTGTTTCTTTAGTATAATGTATTCATTTTCTATCTTTTGTCTTATTTTATTACATACTATTGTATAATACAAGCTACCCAAGTATTAATTCTTTTCAGCTTTTATTTAGAATTACCATAATTTTCGATTATCATATATATCAGTAATTGTGCTTAGCTTGCCCATGCCATTCATCTAGATTATTTTGCATTGCTATTTGCAACTGAATAATTTCTTTCCTACGAGAACTACATTTTTTCTTTATGACATTGTCGGGGACATGGTATCAATAATGTGTTCATATTTTACCTCCAGTACAAAAATATAGATTGACTGCATAACAGCTTTTGATTAGAAACATAAGACAAAATATGTGTAAAAGGTTATACGTGTTAGTAATAACGTTGGGAAAATGTTATTATTAAATTTTTGAATGTCTTATCACAGCCAAAAAAAAAGGCTAAAAGTTTGCGATTAACTCATCTCGATTAAAAAAAGACTAATATTTTTAATCTTTGAAGAGCAAAGAACGTGTTTTCTTGTTAATCGCCGCCAGATTAAGCGCAAAAAAGAGGAAAAACGCGATTTTTTTTATCGTTTGGTATTTTTACTCGCTATTCGGAGCAAATTTTCTGGTTCACACACTAAAATTTACCGGACAGAACGACGTGACCACAACGCAAAATGGAGCCCTTCCAAGAACATGTAGAGATGCATGGATTATTATACCCATGGGAATACCTGAATTCATGTCTATAGTCAAAGGTAAATGTGATTATCAATTGCAGTAAATGCTGAACTATCAAATTATCATTGTCGGTGAGTCCAGCGAATATACTTAGCATGCTTAAGCTTAATCACTTCTTCGATACACACACAGTGCACAATCGACGCAGCTACAGTGTATTGTATAGCGCTGTTTATCGTCGTAGCTTTGTAATTGCGGGCCTCTTTGTATCGTTGATCTGTACGTTAAAATATATGGCCATGATCTGTTTTAGCATTTTCTGAGCGACGGTATTTATAATGTTAAGACTTATTATTCTCCCTGTTATTCTCTGTAAACGGTAACCAAAGCTCTGTAACTACATAATAGGCTGCAGAGATTGAAATTGAAAATGGGAGATGCCAAATTTAAGCAGTGTAAATAATAAATCAGTCTTGATATGACAATAAAATTTGATGATTCAGCACTTTAATACTAAAGTTAATAATCACATTTACCTCTGAATTATAAGTTCAGGTAGTCCCCATAGATTTAGCAATACCTCCATCTCCATGCCTTTTATTCAATCAATAATCGATTAAGGTTAAAATTTTAATCAACGCGGGAGTAAAAAGGGAACTAGTCTACTAATAAAGTAATTTTTAATCTACCTTTAAGATTAAAATATTTACTCTTTTTAAGGATTAAACAATTTAATCAATAAAAGAGTAATCCTTTAATCTTGCAATACTGATTAAAAATTACTCGGAAAACGACTAGTTCCCTTTTTACTACCGTATTGATTAAAATTTTGCTATACGTTGAGCAATTATTTTTGCTGTGTACGTTGGTTAATATTAGTAAAAATAATATTTGCACCGCACAAGATCTACAACAGAAAAACATTATCTTATGAAGGCGCATAGCAGAAAAAATTATGATTCCTAAATTTATTTGAGTGCACGTCCTACACGTCTTGGTTCCTAAGCAAACCATTGCTTTTGAGGAACACACAAGCTTTGAATAATCTAAGTTCAGTTTTTACTCTGACATCATAAATCAACGGAGAAGTATCATGTTTGAGTATCATTTATTTCCCAAGGCACACTAGAAATACTACTGCACGTTTTCATTACCTTAAACTTTCAATGCGCTGGATCTATCGAATTGATCGTATTACAACATTTTAAAAATTGAGAATTTGGATTTTTCTTTCATGTAAACCATACCTCTATATGTAACATGAATAACGATCTGATAATCGAAACGATTTTATAGCTACAACTACATAGTATCAGGAGTGTAGAAGACGAAATTGCAATCAACGAGGACAAACGATAGAATGAGACAACGCATATTTTACACTAGTCAAGAATAGTGCGTCAATTTTGGATCATGGACATCAGGGCCCATATTCATAAAGGCTTGCTAGCTAACAATCAGCTGAGCCCTGGTTTAAAACTAAAAACTTTCGTTTGAAACTAAGTCTTCATAAAACCTTACTAAGAATATAGCTACATAGCTGACAACCAGAAAAAAGGTTGCAATGGTTGCTACTTTTGGTGTTTGGGTGAAATATCCATTAGAATATTAGGATAACAATGGAAACAATAGCAGAAATGTTGCAATTAATTTAGGATGCAGGATTAAATGAAAAGGGATCACGTTAATGCTATAGGAAACATATAATTATCTTTAAATTTTTGAAATTCGCTTGCAATATTACTAGTATAATAACACAATCATGTCATTTTTTTATAAAAATAGAGTCAATCTTTTATCAAAAAAAAAAAACCTCAAAGAGAATAAGATCTGTTAAACATTTATAGTTCAAAACAAGGGTGTTTGATTGAGGGTAAAAGTTTTCAATCAACGTATTCGGTATACACATTGAAAGCATTGAGTGGTATATATGTATATTAACTTTGGGCATTAGATTATTTTCAGTTAGATAGTTAGGCCTATGTTTTTATTTGTTTGTCGACATATATGTTAAGAATATGTCTTAGACTCTAAAAGATGCGATCCTGTAGACCTGTATAGACCCTACTTAAATGTCAACTAGTGAATAAGAAGTATTTAGGATCAGCTCTAAACTAGTTTGGTTTTATGAATACCTGTTATGAATATGGGAAAAACCAGCGAGGCACATCAGACAAATACCAACACGTCCAAAAAATAAAGCGTTGATCTGTCTATCAAACCCCAGATCAACTAAAAAGCCACCATGTAAGACTGACGGTGGATCTTATCAATTTGAAAGCTACAGTTAAAATCCCTTTGTCATTGTATTTTATTTAATTTATACAGGGTTCTCAATAAAATACAACGAACTTGAACTTTTGTTTTGAGAAAACAGAGCACAATTTTGTTATAAAACGTTATAACACAATAAAAGAGTGAACAATTGTGTTTTACAAAATTTTTGTTTTGTGCAATTTAGATCTCTGAATCAAAAGTTATTGCACATTTTGTTAAAAGACCCGAAAAATCTTGATGGTCCGATTTGTTAATTTGTAAAGCATCACCATTGGTGACGTAATGGAACACGCGTTGAATAAAAATCGCTCAAAAGATCACATGATTAGGAGAAGTATCCCTTGAACTCATTTCATGTTATGAGGATCCAAGTTAATGAGGATCTGTTGATCTTAAGCATGTTGTTGCGTCTGGTTGCGTAAAGCCTGGCGTCACTAGAATTCCTGTTCTCAATAAGAAGTTTTGTTTTAGGACGTACCTACCTAGAAATGGCGTGTAATTTGATCCTCGTCACTCAATAAGAAGTTCTACATACTTGTTTTTTGACTTGAATAAGAATTCAATGTATACATGTAAATATATTTTACATCAGTGGTCTATTTATTCATATAATACAACATTTAGTTCGTGAGAGGTTCTCACTTTGGTGAGGAAGTCTAGTGACGCCCCGCCTATTACTTGAGTTCTTAAATTTCTTTGTGTTCTGTTTTTGCTTTGTTTCTGTTAAAGACTTTAAAGATGGAACATTTTCTTAGAAAAATATGTGGTCAAGTATTTCGTCATCTGGAAAATATCTTGTTATCTGAAAATATATGTTCGGATTATGTGTTCAAGTATTACGTCATCTGAAACTTATCTTAAAATTTTGTGGTCAAAGATCTTCTCATCTCTAAAATATCTCAAAATTATGTCATCAAGTATCTTATCCTCTCAAAAATATCTCGTTATCTGAAAAGTATCTCGTTATCTCAGAAATATCTCAAAATTATGTTATCAAGAATCTCGTCATCACAAATATACCTCGTTATCTGAATATATCTCGTCAATGAAAAATATGTTGACATTATGTAGTTAATTAGCACATTATTTGACAATTGATTTGAAGATTATCTCGTTACGTAACTCGTTATGTGGGCATCGCAACGAGTAGTCATGACCCTTCAGGACCATAATATTTTTCTGATCATGTTGCAGCAACATTTCTTACTGTTGCTACACGACCAGCCGAACTCCAAACGGATGAATCGCTTCACGGACCGATTTCAGTAAATGCACGTGTTTCCTGATAAAAAGAATCACTATCATTTACAAGCATTTTATCCATTTAAACGTACCGCAAACATAGTCACACTGAAAACAAATAGTCAAAATGGGTTCTTAGTAGCTTCAATCTGATAGCTGTGTTTTTAAAATTGCACCACTCTACGTCCATTTACAGTGCAAAACGATAAAAAGGAATCTCAGCTTATTTTTAATAGAGTAGAGCATCACTGCATATGGTTTAGGCGTATAAAATGCATTTACGCGGTTTGAAGACTTAAAAGGACCAAACTGACATGAAAGTATGAAATCTAAGTTAATTGAAATATTTTATTCATGAAAAAATAATTGGTTTCTCGCGTAACATCCTTGTGCATTACTCTAAAATCACAAGTGAATACTTCCAGATAACGATCTATAACAAACCTCATGTTTGCATTTTACGGAAAGAGCTTGTTGTTCATACACTACGGGGATCTCAAATGAGAGCACGGATCGAGGTAGCTCTTATTGCACAAATTGGTTTCTCCAGCATTTGTTAATGATTTTTTAAAGTTTACATTGAACACCTTTTTCTTTCTAAAGCATAATCTACCAATTCCAATGTCCCTAAAGAAATCAACTCTTTTTTTCTCAAATTTACATATATGCAATTTTTCAAAATACCTCATTTGAAAAAAAAATGAAGTAACAAAAAATATATACCTTCAAATTCGTTTATTACTGGGGAAATAAATTTTGATGATGCTGCTCAAATTTGTTTTGAACATAAAATCGTTATCTTGTAAATTTCGCTAGTTTTATATCAGCAAGTTAGAATAGGTTCAAACGAGAAAACACGAGTAACGAAAGCCGGTACCAGGTGTCCAAAAAATGATCACAGTAACAAAATGATCGTTTGCAAAGACTGAAGCAATTGTAGTTTTTACTGTTCAAAATGTTTGATACATACCTGTTGTAAAATGACAATATCACAGCATTATTATATTGTTTTGCGTTATAGATTGACAAAGATAGATACCTATGTCAGAAAGGTATTCCTTTTTTTTCAAATTCGTAAACATATCCGTTTTATGTATTTTAACATTCGTCCAACCAAAATAAAATTGAAATTAACAGGCCAGAAGTCAGGTTGCTTTATATTATAGTATAGTACTAGTGTTCAAAATCACGAAAATCTGATGAGATGTTACGTAAATACTAAATATGACCTTCCAGCCCGTATGAGCAGTAAATGCCAGAAACTTCATTTGCCGAAATTGATTTTTTGACAGATTCACAATCCTAGTGCTTACTACAAAATACCAGCAAAGTTTCATTTCAAGAAAATAATGGGAAATGTGAAATAAATTGCCTTATTCTTAAAACGTTCAACATAAAAAAAAATAGGGCTTACTAATCTTTAAATGCGTTTATCTCAGTTATACGTTTTACTCCCTGACAACCTTTGACGGACCATAACTTGACTTCTGGAAATCGTGTGAAGTTCATCGAGGTGTCATTTTAATTCTCAAAGCATGGTCTTTGCAAATAATTAAAAAATATAAATGACAAGAGCTGGCATTTACTGCTGGTTTGGGCTGGACGGTCACAAATATTACCTCATATAAATTCTGATTGTACACGATCAGTTAATTGGATTGGATTGCACATTGAAACAAAACAAAACAAGCATGCTTACTATTTTGTTAAATTTTGAAAAATGCGTTTCTGACATATAACTAATGTTGAAATATTAAAATTTAAAAATATCTGAAAAAAGGTTGTAATATAATGTGTGCAAAGTTTCGTTTCTACAACTATATACTATAGTTTATGCACACAATCTATTTTTTTTCTACATGTAACCATTTTCGGGACAACTGGTAAAAGCCTTATTTTCATCCATTATTTTGGTTAAATATCGTGACATATAAGATCATTTCGTAATAGTTTTTCTCATCTCTCTAAACTTACGACCAACTAATACATTTCTAGCTAAAATTATATTGCAAGAAAGTAAAATCTAGTGGATACACATTTAAGAAATTAATGCATGCCCCGAGGAACTGATTTATATAAATGGCCTCTTAATCTATGTAATGAATTAATAATGCCACGATTCATTCCTGACTAATAAACTGCAGCTATAAACTTACGTTCGTTAACCTTCTCCCCTACTTAATATGCTTTGCTACATTGTACCCAAAACAAATACGTTTATAGTCATTAATGTACGTTAATAAATATGAATAAAAAAACACGTTGAAAATAATAAACAGAGAACAAAAAATTGACATGATTAAAGTACAGTAAATTAGGAATTGATATAGTTATTAAACGAAAAGCAAAAAAAAAAAAAAAACCACCACGTTATATCTGGGCAAAAATCTGCGTTACACATGCAACCAGTCAAAACTATACAAACAGCAAGCGATAACATGCATTTTATCTTTAATACCCTCAAACATTTGTTTCACCTGTCACTCGAGTAACTTTTCTATAGGTGACGATCTGGGCCTGGATTATTGTCAAAACGTCTTACATGTAGGCCTATATGTTAACAGCGTAAAATAGTAAAGCAATCATTTTTAATTTCAAGTATATAGGTGTTTAACACAAACCGTAGTGTTTTTCACAATAAAGATGTAAGATGAAGTAACAAAATGATCGTTTGCAAAGACAGAAGCAATTACAGTTTTTACTGTTCAAAATGTTTGATACATACCTGTTGTAAAATGACAATATCACAGCATTATTATATTGTTTTGCGTTATAGATTGACAAAGATAGATACCTATGTCAGAAAGGTATCCCTTTTTTTTCAAATTCGTAAACATATCCGTTTTATGTATTTTAACATTCGTCCAACCAAAATAAAATTGAAATTAACAGGCCAGAAGTCAGGTTGCTTTATATTATAGTATAGTACTAGTGTTTTATTTCCATCGATTTCAAAATCACGAAAATCTGATGAGATGTTACACTCTAAGAAATTTCCCGTAAATTTTACGGTAAAATCACTGGCAATTTTGTTGCCAACACTTTACCGTAAAATTTACAACTTTGCCGTAAATTAATATACGGTATTTTACTGGCCACACCAAGGGAAAATATGCAGCCTTAGTACAATAACTACAAATATATCTTATATTTAGTATATATTTTCTGTAGTGTCAAATTGTCTTTTTTGCTAAAAATTTACGGAACTTCCCCGTTTTTTCCACACATTTACGGTAAAATCTCGTAAAAGACGTAAAAATTTACATTTCATCCGTAAATATTTTCTTACGGGAATTCACCGTTAAAATACTGGTTTTCTACCGTAAAAATACGGTCATTTCTTAGAGTGTACGTAAATACTAAATGTGACCTTCCAGCCTGTATGAGCAGTAAATGCCAGAAACTTCATTTGCCGAAATTGATTTTTTGACAGATTCACAATCCTAGTGCTTACTACAAAATACCAGCAAAGTTTCATTTCAAGAAAATAATGGGAAATGTGAAATAAATTGCCTTATTCTTAAAACGTTCAACATAAAAAATAGGGCTTACTAATCTTTAAATGCGTTTATCTCAGTTATACGTTTTACTCCCTTACAACCTTTGACGGACCATAACTTGATTTCTGGAAATCGTGTGAAGTTCATCGAGGTGTCATTTTAATTCTCAAAGCGTGGTCTTTGCAAATAATTAAAAAAATATAAATGGACAAGAGCTGGCATTTACTGCTGGTTTGGGCT
Source organism: Ophiothrix spiculata (assembly GCA_000969725.1). Lineage (NCBI taxonomy): Eukaryota > Metazoa > Echinodermata > Ophiuroidea > Amphilepidida > Ophiotrichidae > Ophiothrix > Ophiothrix spiculata. The sequence continues at coordinate 45,214 of JXSR01S000553.1, read as the reverse complement.
GGACGGTCACAAATATTACCTCATATAAATTCTGATTGTACACGATCAGTTAATTGGATTGGATTGCACATTGAAACAAAACAAAACAAGCATGCTTACTATTTTGTTAAATTTTGAAAAATGCGTTTCTGACATATAACTAATGTTGAAATATTTAAATTTAAAAATATCTGAAAAAAGGTTGTAATATAATGTGTGCAAAGTTTCGTTTCTACAACTATATACTATAGTTTATGCACACAATCTATTTATTTTTTTCTACATGTAACCATTTTCGGGACAACTGGTAAAAGCCTTATTTGCATCCATTATTTTGGTTAAATATCGTGACATATAAGATCATTTCGTAATAGTTTTTCTCATCTCTCTAAACTTACGACCAACTAATACATTTCTAGCTAAAATTATATTGCAAGAAAGTAAAATCTAGTGGATACACATTTAAAAAATTAATGCATGCCCCGAGGAACTGATTTATATAAATGGCCTCTTAATCCATGTAATGAATTAATAATGCCACGATTCATTCCTGACTAATAAACTGGCTGCAGCTATAAACTTACGTTCGTTAACCTTCTCCCCTACTTAACTATGCTTTGCTACATTGTACCCTACAGAGACACGTTTATTGCTCATTAATGTACGTTAATAAATATGAAATAAAATTGATATGATAGATCATGTTAAATTAGAAATTAATATAGCTGTGAAGGTAAGCGAAAAGCAAAACACACGATATTAACGGGGCGTTATATGGACAAAAGACTGAATTGTATTCGATACAAATACATACTTTTTTTTTAAATCTCATCCCTGACCTTCAATCCATGAGATGAACTCTAATGAAACAATCTGCGTTACCCATGCAACTAGTCCAAACTATACAAACAGCAAGCGATTGGTTGCATATTGTCCTTAATACCCTCAGGCCGAAAACATAGTCGGCCTCCAAACAGAATGTTCACTACCAAACATTTGGTCGTGTCGTCAAAATGACGAGTGACTTTGAATAAAATAACTTCAACACCGAGTTGAGACCAAATACAATTTCGCGCTAGATTGCACATATTTATTGAATTGCCATATACAATTTACCGGTTCATACTTTAAATTCGACGGCAAATGTTTGGTGACGTCACGACCAAAAGTTTGGTAGCGACAATTTTGTTTGGAGGCCGACTATGGTTTCACCCTCAAAGAGTAAGTAATACGATTCATCTGTCTCTCAAATAACTTTTATATGGGAGACGATTAGAGCCTGGATTATTGTCAACACGTCTTACATTTTTATGTAAACGGCGTTAAATAATAAAGCAATCATTTTTAATTTCAAGTATATATATATAGGTGTTTAAAACATACCGTAGTGTTTTTCGCAATATAGATGTAAGATGTAATAAGATGTTTTTCTCAGTATAGATATCTGCATAGTCCTTGTAAATTGAACATTAAAACAACTTCAATACCTATATTTTCGTCACTTTCAATCTACTCAACTTCAACTTCAACTTCAACTTTATTATTTCCATATAAAACAGTACATATAAATGACAGACAAATAAAATCTTATGGAGGAGACGGCTGGAAGGCCAATGAGGCCCGTTAAATAGCCGACCCCTATACACAACATAAATCAAACAGTAAGGAAATAAAAAATACCAAAAAGACATACAACGATGAGCTCAAAGGACGTGGGATGGTCTAATTCAAAATAAAGTTACTCGTAAGCTTGCAATAAGTAGCGTTTAAATAGATTTCTAAAATGTTTAATCGATTTGGATTCTTTTATATTTTTGGGCAAAGAGTTCCATAAAACGGGACCGTTCGATCTTAATGCATTGGTCAGAAAAGGCTTTCTTGTTATTAGTTAATTGCAAATCGTTGGTATGTCTTGTTTTGTATTTATGGATATCAGACCTTCTTTTAAAGTAGTCTTTAAATGAAACCGGTAAGTCATTGATGCTAAATCTGTATGTAAAAACTCCTAGTTCCAGAGTATACATATCATTAATGTTAAGTAGATTAGATTTGAGGAATAATGGGGCAGTATGACTTCTAAAGTGGGAGTTGGTAATTGATCTTATTGCCCATTTTTGAAGTTTTACTATTTTGTCCAGATAACTCTTACATGTTTTACCCCAAATCACAACTCCATAATTTAGGTATGGAAGTATAAGAGTACAATATAAAGTCCGTAATATACTATAAGGAATAAAATGCTTCAGTTTGTTGATGACACCAATATTTCTTGAGATAGTTTTTGATGTACAATTGATATGATTTTTCCACGTCAAATTCTCGTCTACTATAATTCCCAAAAATTTGGTACTGGTAACTCTATCAAGCTGTGTATTGTTTAGTGAAATCTTTAAGTCGTTTTGTATTTTACTTGTCATAAAAGATGTACCTAGAATCATAAAATTTGTTTTTGAAGCATTGATGGACAATTTGTTCGCTTTGAACCAATTTGAGACTTCTTTTAATTCATTATTGACGATATTTGTTTTATTAACAATGTTTTTATCAGAGAATAAAATAGTAGTGTCATCAGCAAAAAGAATAAAATCAAGTATTTTGGAAGTATAAGTTATATCATTGACGTACAGAATAAATAGGAGGGGGCCCAAAATTGACCCTTGTGGAACACCGCACTCAATATTTTGAAGATCCGATGTACAGTTATTAAAAGCGACAAATTGTTTTCTATTGGTAAGGTAGCTTTTAAACCATTGGAGTGCAACTCCTCGGAATCCGTAGTGTTCTAATTTATATAAAAGAATTTTGTGATCAATAGTATCAAATGCCTTTGATAAATCTAGAAATATTCCAATAGATGTTTCACCATTTTCAACTGCAGTATTTACTTTGTCTACAAGCTGTAGAATACAAAACGTATGTTGACAAGTTTGTCGATATACACAGACGCAGATAAACCTTCAACCGTCGATTATTTGAGATTGAATCAACACACTCATGAGTCGAGTGGGGAAGATGGGTTTTGAGATCAAGTCTGAGACAAATAAGATTTTGACCTTTGAAGTTATTTTCTGATTTCATTCTCAAATTATGTTATAACATGACTAATAACAATTGCACGCTATAACGATCATTACTAAAACCAAATTTTGGCGGTAAAAATATTTGAAGAATTTTACTATCGGTTTTCATATGGCTTCTTTTCGGGTCCTGTGCCCTGAATTTGTAGGATATGTAATTGAAATTCTCTAAAGTATAGATAACCCAAGCACTGTATATTATTGTCGTACAGCTAACACATCAGTGTTCATGAATGTATTAAACAACCGTATAAAATCAACCGTAGGACCGTATAAATTTTATAAAAAACTGTATTAAGATTTTTTTCGTATTGCACTTCAAATTTTAAAATCTCATAATAACTTGTATGCGTAGATTCCCGTCAGTTCAAATCCACTCATTGTATATCCTATGCAAACAAGTTTGTCCATACTAAGAGTCGTAGGAAAGCCTTCATGATCATCCATCGATTATTTACGTTTGGATCAACATACTGCAGGGTCGAGAAGGGGAGAATGGTTTTTAAAACTATTCCGAGACGAATCAGATATCAACCTTTTAAATTATTTTCTGAGTCCTTTCTAAAATAATTTTAGATGACCATAAATAATTGCAATATTAAAAAAAAAAAAAAAACTTTCAAACTAATATTTTCGAGTATTTTTTTTCAATATTTTTTTTCAAAATTACTTCAAATTCTACATACTCAAACAAAGTTGTGTTATTGTAATTCTCTAAAATATAGATAACACCAGCACTGTATATTATTGGCGTAGTACTTGTAGCTAACACAACAGTATTCAGGAATTCATTAAACAACCGTAAATCGTATAAACTTTTTAAACAAACGGATATAAGATGTTTTCGTATTGCACTTCAAATTGAATATGCTTGAATAAATCTCATAATAACTTTATCACCTATATTCCCGTTACTTTAAATCCATTCAATGCATAGCCTATGCAAACATTCTTGTCGATATAAAGAGTCGTAGGAAAGCCTTCAACCATCGATTATTTAAACTTGAATCAACACACTGCAGAGTCGAGTAGGGGTGCATGACTTTTCAGACTGAATCCGAGACGAATCAGATATCAACCTTTGAAGTTATTTTCTGACTCCTTTCTAAAATAATTTTAGATGACCATAAACAATTGCAATATTGATCTGAACGTTAATTAGATCATTACTAGAAATTGAACTTTCGAACTAATATTTCCGAGTATCTTGTTTTCAATATCTTTTTTCAAAATTATTTCAAATTCTACATACTCAAACAAAGTTATTGCAAAT